>ML296517.1:0-28909 GCA_005239495.1 Nicotiana undulata
CCTACTATACTCTCAGTATGAAAAATTTACTATGAAAGAAGGTGAGACAATCCAAGAGATGTAAACAAGGTTCACAACCTTGACAAATGAACTTAAGTCTCTTGGTATAGTAATTCTTGAAGAAGACAGGGTAGAGAAGATCCTGACTAGGGTCTTGCCAATTTCCTGGGAAAGCAAGATCACTGCTATCCAGGAATTCAAAAATATGGCTACCCTCAGATTGGATGAGTTGATTGGAAACCTTAGTGCTTATGAACTCAAAAGGCAGACAATGAAAATGGATGTTCCAAATACGGAGAGGAGTCTAGCACTAAGGATCACTGAGGGAGCAGATCTGGAGGATGATGAGATGGCCATGATTACCAAAGAATTCAGAAACTTTCTCATGAGGAATAAGGGCATCTCTAGAGGAGGAAATTACAACAAAGCTAAATCTCCAGAAAGGCCAACCAACGAGGGATGCTACAAGTGTGGAAAAACTGACCACCTTATCAAAATGTGTCCTCAGTGGGAATTGGAATGGAAAAAGGAGAGAAATGAAAGAAGGAACAGGAAGAAGGAACTGGTCCAACCCAAGAAAACTACTACAAAAGTGATGGTTGCTGCTTGGGGGGAAAGTTCAGATGAAGAATCAGAAGATGGTGAGACTGAAGATCAGGCGCTCGTGGCAATTGGAGAATCTGATGAGGAATCACATGAAGAACCAGAGGTAAGTATCTCCCATCTCAAAACAAAAATAAAGTTCCTATCTAAAGAAAAACTCTCTGAGTTGCTACTTGATTTCATGGATGATTCTGAAGAAACATCCAAAGAGAAGGATCAACTTTCTAAAGAATGTGCAATGCTAAAAGCAAAATGCATGAACCTGGAAATCAGAGTAAGTGAATCTGAAAAGAAAAACATTGTCCCGTTGAACCAGATTCATCTCTGAAAAGAAAAACATTGTCCTGTTGAACCAGGTTCATCCACTTGAAACTGAGATTCTAGAGCTAAAATCTGAAAACTTAAAACTGAAGCTAGGATCCAGTAAAAAGGTTGTTGATCATTCTCATATCATGTTAGAAGAAAATATGAAAAAACTAAAAGATAAGATGTATGCCAAGGATGAACAGATAAGAACACTTAAAGAAGAACTTGGCAAAGTCAAACATGAACTAGATCGAACTTGTAAATGGAATAAATCATCTCATGCCTTAACATGGCTTCAAGAGAATCACAGTAGAGACCGTAGAGGGCTTGGCTTTGGAATTCAATTGCCCAAGCGGGATCCCAAAAGCAAGTATCTCACTCTTCCTGAAAATAAAATCTGCACCCACTGTGGTAAGACTGGCCACTACAAAATTGAGTGTACTGCAAGAGAGCAGGCCAGTCGAAAAAATGAGAGGTTTGTTAAAAAGAAAAATTGGCTACCAAATTGGGCCAGAAAAAATTTAATTCATCCATTCTCTCATAGAAAAGGACCCAAACTAGTTTGGGTTCTTAAAACTAACCCCTGATTTCCTTTTGTAGGTACAAGTGAGAGGAAGCAGCCAAATTTGGTTTTTGGATAGTGGCTGCTCAAAGCATATGACGGGGAACAAGGAACAGTTCCTTTCACTTGAAAACCTCAAAAGAGGAAATGTATCCTTTGGAAATGGAAAGAAAGGTGAAATTATAGGGGTTGGCAAAGTAGGTAAGGATGACACACGTTCCATCGAACATGTGTACTTGATAGATGGCTTGAAATACAGCCTGGTCAGTGTGTCACAATTGTGACAGAGGTAACCTGGTTGCTTTCACTTCCACAAAATGTTTTGTGATTAACTTGCTTACTGACAAGATTGTTTTGCAGGGAAAGAGAATGAATAATATCTATGTCATAGACTTGTCCACACTGTCTGAAAATGAACTCACTTGCTTAAGTGTTTTGGACAGTGATCCCCTCCTTTGGCACAAACGACTTGGACATGCAAGTCTAAATCAGCTTAACAAATTAGTCTCTAAGGACTTAGTGGTGGGACTCCCTAACATTAAGTTCAAGGAAGACAAAGTTTGTGAGGCATGTGCAAGGGGGAAGCAGGTAAGATCCTCATTCAAAAGTAAGAAAATGATCAGTACCACCAGGACGTTGGAACTGGTTCATCTGGATCTGTGTGGTCCAATGAGAACTCTGAGCAGAGGTGGTAAGAAATATGTGATGGTGCTAGTTGATGATTATTCAAGGTTCACTTGGACCTTATTTCTAACATCTAAGGATGAATCATTTGATATGTTCACCTCATTTGTTAAGAAATCTCAAAATCAGTTAGGAAATAAACTAGCATCAATAAGATCTGAACATGGTACTGAATTTGAGAATGCAAAGTTTGCTGAGTTCTGTGATGAACATGGTATCAATCACAACTTTTCTTCCCCTAGAACCCCACAGCAAAATGAGGTTGTGGAAAGAAAGAATAGAACTCTTGAAGACATGTCAAGAATCATGCTTCTTTCTAGAAAGCTACCACACATCTTCTGGGCAGAAGCAATAAACACTGCCTTCTATATAATCAATATATGCATGACCAGGCCACTGGTAGAGAAGACTCCTTATGAATTACTCAAAGGGAGAAAGCCCAACATATCCCATCTTAGGGCTATCGGATGCAAGTGTTTTGTGCACAATAATGGCAAAGATTCCCTAGGTAAATTTGATCCCAGAAGTGATGAGGGAGTATTCTTGGGATATTCATCACATAGCAAAGCCTATAAAGTGTACAATAAATGAACTATGTGTGTAGAAGAGAGTGTGCATGTTGTTTTTGATGAAAACACTCTTTCTAAGAGACAGGAACCAGAAGATGAGGAGCTTGGACTGGTGAGAAGCAGTGAACACATTGAAGCAGCCATGGGAGATGGAACAGGTGATGGACCAGGTCCAACTACCCCAAGCAACATGACAGGGGGAACTCAACACGTGAACCCTAGCCCTGATCCTCTTCCATAACAACAAGATACCATATAATCATCCATAAGTGAACAATTGGTGCTCAAACCACACAAATATCAAATTTCTCACCCTCTTGAGAACATCATAACAGATTTGTCATCCGGAATCAAAACAAGAGCCTCCTTGAAAAATTTGTGTGCGTTTGATGCCTTACTATCCTTAATCGAACCAAAGAACATTGGTGAAGCCCTACAAGACGTTGATTGGGTAAATGCCATACAAGAAGAGTTGAATCAGTTTGAAAGAAGTGTGGTACCCAGGCCACTAGGCAGATCAGTGATTGGCACAAAGTGGGTCTTCAGGAACAAGCTCGATGAGGATGGAACTGTTACAAGAAACAAGGCCAGACTGGTTGTTCAAGGGTATAGTCAAGAAGAGGGAATTGACTATGATGAGACATTTGCCCCTGTGGCAAGACTGGAGGCAATCAGACTTCTTATAGCATTTGCTGCACATATGGAATTCACTCTCCATCAGATGGATGTTAAGAGTGCCTTTCTCAATGGCTATCTGAAGGAAGATGTATTTGTCAAACAGCCTCCGGGTTTTGAAACCAAGGAGTCACCTGACCATATATACAAACTTGGCAAGGCTCTCTATGGTCTCAAACAAGCACCTAGAGCATGGTTTGAGTTGCTATCAAAATTCCTTCTAGAACATGGGTACAACCGTGGCAAAATTGACAGCACCTTTTTCTTAAAGGAAAAGGGAAGAACTCATGTTTGTGCAAATATATGTGGATGATATTATATTTGGGGCAACTTCTGAAAAACTGAGTAAGGAATTTCCTACACTTATGGGGAGTGAGTTTGAGATAAGTATGATGGGTGAACTAAACTTCTTCTTAGGCTTGAAAATCAAGCAAAACCTTAACAAAACAATGATCCATCAACAAAAGTATGTGAAATATCTGCTCAAGAAGTTTAAAATGTAGGACTCAAAGTAAATAGACACCCCCATAGCCACAACTACAAAATTGGATGTGGATGAACCTGGTTCATCTGTTGATCAGAAGCTATACAGGGGGATGATTGGGTCTCTACTATATCTCACTACCAGTAGACCTGATATTGTGTTTAGTGTAGGACTGTGTGCTAGGTTTCAGGCAAATCCAAAGGAGTTCCACCTAACTGCAGTGAAGAGAATTTTGAGATATCTGAAAGGCACCACTAATTTGTTCCTTTGGTATCCTAAAGGTAGTAATTTCGACCTTATAGGATATGTTGTTGTTGATTATGCAGGTTTCCTGGTTGACAAGAAAAGTACTTCAGACATGGCTCACTTTTTGGGCTCCTGCCTTGTGTCTTGGGCCACCAAAAAATAAAATTCAGTAGCTCTGTCTACTGCTGAGGCTAAATATGTGGTCGCAGCCTCGTGATGTGCTCAGTTCCTGTGGATCAAGCAACAACTCATGGACTTTGGTATAGATGTGGGATGCATTCCTATTTTCTGTGATAACACTAGTGCAATTAGTATGACCAAGAACCCGGTTCATCATAAGAGAACTAAGTACATAGATGTTAGACACTACTTCCTTAGGGATAACTATGAAAAGGGAATGATTTCAATTGAATTTTGTGCTACTGACAAGCAAATTACAGATATCTTTACTAAAGCACTGAGCAGGGAGAATTTTGAGAGAAACAGGCTTGAATTAGGGATGATTAAGATCACCTAATTGGAAAAAAAAATGTTTTGGATAGAAAATTTTAACTTAGGTACTTAACCAAACTAATCATTGCTCAGTGTCATGTCTTTATTGCCTTACTCTCTTTCCATGTATTAATATGATTCCCTGGGTACTAATGATGTTTCTCTATCTTTGTAAATTGAGGCAAATTAAAGATTTAAACAAGATGAACCTGGTTCATCCATGTTGGTTCATCTGACTGACAAGGTACGTACTCATCTTCATACACTTATTAAATTAATTACAGTCATACATGAGCAGGACTCTATCTATATTTGGTTCAATTCAAACTCCTAGTAATTATCCAAATTGAACCGGTTTCAAGGAGTCCTATCACATTAAAATTAGCCAAAATTTATGGGTTTATAACCGTCTAATCAATGCCAGTCCTGCATCGATTAGACTACCACTTGAGTAAATACTCTACCTGTTGTAAAATTCTTAGCCACATCTTATAAAAGGGTCATCATTACTCCCCTCTTCATAACTAAACCGTCGAACCAAGTTCATCTCACTCTTCTTAAACCAAAACTGATCAACCTTTCTTCTTTTCTAAAACGTTCATAACAATGTCATCACCACCTCCTGCTTCTTCATCCTCTTCGTCACCCATTCGTGATTACGATGGAGGACGTTATGAATCTGATTCAAATTCTCCATCCGTGTATAGCTCTCAATCTACAGAGATATCTTTAACCCCTGAAAACCCTCCAGTTCTTGAACCCACATCTAACCCTACTCCAGCCCCCAGGGCTCGTCGTGTGAAAGTTCTTGCCAGAAAATCTGTTGCTTCTGGCTCTCGTGCAAGATTTTTGGAGGAAATTCTACAGGATAAAAAGGATAATGATTCTGAATCATCAAGTGAATCTTTCAAATCATCCAATGAGGATGAAGCACCTGGTTCATCCAGTTATGAGCAAGGAAATCTTGAGGTTGTTTCTGAACCTGCTACTACTGAGAACAAGCTTGTGTTGGTTGGGTCAGTTGTTGATATTAAAGTGTCGGATAGGCGTAGAAAATTGGGAAAAGATAAGATTCTTGAGAGTAAGGGAGACGAAGGTTCTGTAAGGGGATTTGAGGAGGACGGCACCCCTTTGGCTATCTGTGGTCCCGTTCCTGAGCATGTTGGAGAAGATGTCACAGATTTAAGGGGAAGTGTTGCTGAGGAAGCAACAGCGGGGTTGGAAATCTTGATATAGGGTATAGATGAACATGGTTCATCTATAGAGGAAACACTAGCTGAGATGCTGCAGAGGTTGGGAGACTCCTACAATCCCAAAAAGAGAAGAACTCTCAAGTCTAGAAAAGCTAAAACACTTGTTTCTTCCAAGAAACGAGAAGCTCCAGTGTCTGCTGATGCTCCTGCCCCAAAAGTGTGTGCTACTAGGAGTGTTGTTCAACGACAAGAAGAAGAGTTAGAAAAGGCTCTGAGAGAGATCAAGAAAAAGAAAGTTGCAAAGGGAAAGGCTAAAGTAGGAGAGCCTGTTGAGGCTGTTGATGTGGATGATGAATCGTTGGACCTGGTCCAACATGAGGAGCAGCTTGCTCCAGTTGTGGTTGAGACACTCAAGCCCAAGAAGGCTAAGGCTTCTTCAAAGAAGTCAGCTGCTGTGTCTGCCACACCCTCAAGTACTGCGATAAGGTCCAGGTCCAAGGCAAAGAAAGTGAAGGTTGTTGAGAAAGATGAGGATAAAGAGTGGAGTGGATGAGATGAGAAGGAAGTTGGTGAGGAGACTGATAGAGTCACAATGTTCAACAAGAGGACAATTCTGAAGGGAAAGCTATTGAAAGATCTCGAGGAACCTGGGATGCGATACTTGCTGGACACACTGGATGTGTAGGGGTGGAAATACATGGTCCTTCACATGGAAGGAAGGATGGAAAGGAACGAACTGGTGGAGTTCATGGGTAATGCAGTCGTGAAGGATGTCAGGGTTACTTCCACAGTCAAAGGAATTCAGATCACCTTTGATGCAAAGAAACTGGGAGAGATTCTGAACATGCCTGCTGAGGGCTACGATGATTACACTAGGAAAAGATGGCCTAGTCTTGATGGAATGGCCTCAGCTCTCAACATCACCAGATTCTTTTATGAGAATGATGAGGAAGCTGAGCCCAGGCCGGTGTTCAAGAGTTAAAATGAGGCCCCAACACAAGTTATTCTTTGAATTCTTGATCAAGTTTCTGCTGCCAAGACAAGAAAGAAGGCACATCGCCAATTACATGGACCTCACCTTGATGGAGTGTTTGTATAGGGGGAAAAAATCAATTGGTCAGCTTTCATCATTCAACTCTTGGAAAGAGTTGTAAATGGAACCAAAGTACACGCTATTCCTTATGGCTTTATTCTGACGACTGTACTTGCTCACTTTGAGGTTCATGTGAAGAAAGCTGAGATGGCTAATACTAAGGATTACTTGGGGAAGAACACTTTTCTGACTTGTGATAATATTGTCAATGTTACGGAAGATGAACCTGGTTCATCTAGGAAGCAGCCAGTCAATAGCAAAGTAAGGTCATTGGTGCAGGAAGGAGAGATGAAGGATGAGGAGATCCTTAGATTGAAATCTCGCCTTCATGAGGTGGAAGCTGAGAGGGATGCTCTCAAGGTTGAATTAGCAAAGAAGGAGAAAAATGAAGGTGTTCTTCAACAGATGCTTTCTCTCCTTCAAGCCAAGAACCCACCCTCATCTGCACCTACCCAACCTTAGGATGTCCAGAGCCACCAAAACCCCATCTATGACCCAGTCTGGGATTTGTTATGTTTATCTTTTCTACTTTGTTTTGCTCATGGTTATGGTTGTTTTTTGTTTTTGACTGTATGGTGTTTGATTTTCGATCCTGTCAATGAATTTTGCTGTTTTGTTATTGACTTGTCTCAATTTATTATTTAGCTTACATTTATTGGTTTCTTGTGATGATTAATCATATTTTTCACCTGCAGTTGCCTCAAATGGACATGAGTAATTGTTAATAACTCTGGTAAGTTTATCATTTTGCAACTTTTCGATGATACCAAAAGGGGGAAGATAGTGCTTTTTCAAAATTTTCAAAGTATTATTTATAACCTAATGAACCTGGTTTCTCTATGATAAATGCTTAAAACCATACAAAGTGTTTGAAGATTGTACAGGGTTAAGCAAAGCGTTTGTCATCATCAAAAAGGGGGAATTTGTTGACCCAAGTCACTGCATGGTTTTGAAGATTGACAAATGTCTACCAAGTTGAATCAGGTCCATCAGGCTATCATAGTGAAAATGACTCATTGGCACGCAAAGAGTCCATGCGTAGGAGATAACATGTTATATGAATTATCTGGGAACTGAGAAGTTTTCTCCTAAAGCGAAAAGGTTGCAAATTGATAAGAGGTTAGAGTTTGAATTCAGCAAGGATAGTAACAAAGGAAGGAAGTTGAGTTTAATACAAACTCTTCCACTAAGGAAGAGTTGCATCAGAATTAAACAAGAACATCTCAACTACTGGCGCTATATAATGTTGAAGTATTTCTACTGAAGAAACGATCGCACAAAGGTAGAAGTGAAACAAGAATTGAAAGCAAAATTCCCAAAGATTTTGCGAGCAGAATCCTTGTGCGACACAAAGGCTACTGACCAGCTAGAAGAACTAGTTTCATCTGTTTGTTTGTTGAGTCTAGTTGGCTGTAGTAGGTGATTTAATATTGTATCTTTTCAGCTTTCTTAGAAGCAATTGTAATAGGTACACATTGTTCAAGTTAGAGTTAACTTGAAGCTTGTCGCAATTAGCTAGAGGCTAGGTTGCTACAAAGGGATTAGAGTCAGTCCTAAGTTTACAAAAAAGTTTATTTTGTAAATGTTGTTTGGCTCAGAGTTTTAGTGAAGAGTTTGGGAAAATCCTACTGAGGAGTAGGTCGTGGTTTTTCACCTTTTGAGCCAGGTGTATTCCACCTAAAAATCTCTGTGTTCTTTACTTTTCTGCATTTATTATTCCGCAACAGTACGAGTTGGAACACATAGAAGAACCAGGTTCTTCTATAGAGACTGCACTCGAAAATTGGACACCACACAAATCACCGCCCCCCCCCCCCCCTCTTGTGTGGTATTGACGTATAAAAATATCAGTACCCCTCGGGCAGATCTACATCAGGGTGTATACAGAGGTCTTCATAATTCAACCCTTCGATTCCCTTGGTTCTTTCAACACCCTGAACTCGGCTAGTCAGTTTCCTTAGTTCCTCGGCAAGGTTCTTGATAAGAAGGTCCTTTTCATCCGACTCGGACAGGTGTGGGATAGGTGGAGTGGAGTGTGGCATGGTCTCCACATAGACGGGATTGTGGAAATGGTCCTTTGTGGGGCTCTGAGGTTCTGGGATAAGTAACGGAGTGTTTTTTGAAGTGCGGCAAGTATTGCACTGTGCTGGGAGAGTTTGGTTCTTTGGTGGAGTAGCGTGGTGGTGAAGTGCGGGATGATTCTGTTGTCTTGGGATATTTTCTGGAGGTGTAGGGTTTTTGGGAAGTTGACGTATGTGATGTTGAGGGAAAATGACAGGTTTGCCAGATTTCGAACCTAATCGAGTTCTTCTTGAAATTTCAGCAGTTTTTGTTCCATTGGTGACATGTTCTCATTTAGGACCTGAATACCTCGGTCGTCAGTGGCCTCTAGCCGTTCAACCATATTCTCTTTCCTGGTGCCGTTGGATTCTTCCATCTTACTCTTGCCTTTAGGAGGAGTAGGAGGACCATTGGATCTTGTGAGATAAGCTGATGATGCCAGAGTGCACGAACTAACCTTTGGGGTGGGGAACAATAAAGAAAAATAAAAACAGAAGGTAACCAAGTCAGTGAGGATTATGAAAAATATTGCAGTATTTAAACATATAGTGCGGGAATGTATCCTAATTTTGGAACCTCTTTGTGCCCGAGGTAGGCCTAGAGACAAGTTGATTTGGAGAACTTAGGATGCTAAATGCCTCATTTTATTGATAAGAAAATAGACAAATCCCAAAACGACACTAAATAAACGAAAAATAAAAGTCACTAATGGCCATTGGCCTTATTACATTGACAGAGAAAAAAATAAAGACATTCCTATCTATTTGGTCCCAGAAGGACCTTCCCCAGACTCTACATTCCTTCTTCCCTCGAACATCTTTCCCATCTCGCGAAGTCCCAGCAACAGGTATGTTCTGGCGAGATATCCTCCTTCGGTTCCCTCAGCCCTTTGGCAGTCTTCGACCCTTTTGATGAATTTCTCCTCCAGCTCGACTATACCTCGTTCTAAGTATCCCAACCTCTTGTTGGTGCTGATAGCCATATATTTCCACTGCTTGATCAGCTTCTTGTTAGATTCATGTATTTCGTGGTGCTCATCCTCGCACTCACGAATCCCTTTTGCGCAGTTGGTTGAACTTGGCTTGCGCTTCAGCCCTTTCATCTATAACATTGTGACTTCGGATGTACCCTGGCTTGCTTTGATTACCTAGATATCTTCTAAACAAACGGTATAGAAAGGGGTACAACCGGCATGATACTTGTCTGGCTCGATGGTGTCCTTCTCAGGTATAATATCGCAGTGCCACAGATGCTGAGCTTGGCACTTGTAGGACTGTCATCATTTTGGAAGTCTGCTCGAAGATGGATCATTTTGTTGACCCTGGGTATGACTTGCTTCCTACCCGCTTGCCTCATAACTCAAAGAGGGACGTATGTCCCCCTTAAACCAATCAGTATCAGAAAAGGTGCATCTCGGGATCGGATGATGAACTCATCTGTCGGAAACCACTAAAACATCCATTGAACCTGTTCTTCAGTCAGATTATCAAAGAGCTTGACCCATCCTTCGGCATTCTCAGGCTGAGCGAACATGTCGGGTATGTAATTCATTCGCTTCGGGTGATGGAAAGTGATGTAGTCATCCCAGATCCTTCGATGAATGTCTTGTCGGTATTCACCTCTTTGGAGGTGTTCCATGAGCCAAAGTTGAAGTAATAGATTGCAACCTTCAAAATGTCTTGCTTCTTGTTGACATTTCTCCAAGGCCCGATATATGTCTGCAATGATCATAGGCACAATGCTGAAGTCTTGCCCATCAATCCCTTCCATTAGCGTCTTAGTTACCATGGACCAGTCTGGTATGAATTCTCTCCTTCTACATTGGAAACACGATCAAACCCAAAAAGCAGAACATGAAGACAAACACTCTACGATGGATGAGTCCTAGGGAGGTGATATCAAACTCATCATGATAGGTACAGTATGATTTGATGTGGTCGTACCTCTCGTACAAATAATCAAAATGTATGTATGATTCCTTCAAGCATACCAGTCCCGCATTCTTCTTCAAACCCATCATTTTAAGAAAACCTTTGCCCGTGTGGTTCTCAGGCATTAGCAACCCCGGGGTTTCCCACACTAGGCCAGCCAGTCCTCCTATTTCCTCCAGTAAAGGTGTCAATTTGATGTCCCCAAAGCGGAACACGGACCTTTCGCAATCCCAAAATAAGGTAGCAGCCTCTATTATCATTTTGTTAGGCTGGATTTCTAGGAGGGATGGTAGGTTTCCCAAGTATTTCCTGACGAGAGTTCTGTCACTAGAGTGTAGATCTTCCCACCAACTCAGTAGTCTCGGGTGGATGTTGGAGACCATGCCGAATCTGGGGACTTCATGCCTCATATCTCTACAAGGTGAAGAAGGTTAGGCCCTTACCCCCACCGGGCTCGACTATTTAATATCAACAATTAGCATGAAGCATTTAGTTCTCCAAAGGAATGCACAGAACGTGATGATGTCCGTTTGGGTTTAGGAAAACCCGGTGGACTTTTGGATAAGGCTATCTTAAAAGCTATCGTGCGGACAACACTTTAGCTTGGCTAGGTTTGACCATGATGAATGCAACAATACGAAAGAGTAAGGTTTCTATGGGGTTTTAGACTGGTACCCTGAGCGGACAACTCAAGGGAGAAGGCACGGAACCGTCGACTGCACCGTTGATCGACTAGTTTTACCGCAAATAAGCCTTTCCGAATGTAGGGTGTAATAATATAGGAAGAGCGCAACCACTCATCAAGCGTTGCTATAGGATTTTTGTTTTGGCACGAGTGGAGTATGAATGTCGAGCATGATTATACAATAATAAGCATTAAAAGCAGGTTGTCATGTATTTGCACGTTTAAGAAATCGGTAAATACAACAGTTATAATTTAAAGTGGCTACAAAAGAAAACAAAGAAACATGTCAGTTTTGCTTTTTGGAAAGGAATAAATACTTGAAAGAGATAAACAATTAATTGCAAATAAAAGGGAAAAGGAAGGATACAAATATCAAACTCAGACAAATTCACAAAGCAGTTTGTAACGGTAAAAGCCTAAATATCCCAAGCAGAGTCGCCATGCTTTCGCGCCCCCCTCCCCCTTTTTCCTCGCGGAGGTCGGGTTCAGGACATTTTGGGTCAAGACAAATCTTTCCTTTTGGGAAGGGGTTTGCATTTTTTGAGAGTCGCCACCTAGCGATTTTAAAGGTGCGTTAGGGCACCTATGGGGTTCATTTACAATTACGTTGTTAACCAGAGATAGGGTAAGGGCTTGAAATTATCTCAAGGGGAAGGTGTTAGGAATCCCTTAGGATCCACAAGTGTGGTTCCGGCCAAATAACTTTTTTGAATTTGTACGAGTTAGCAAACAAACAAATAAAGGCTCAAATAAGAGGGGGTTTAAGTCCTTAAGCATACAAAGTGTCTGAAACAGTTATAGAAAGGCTGAGTTTTGAAAAGAGTTCCAATCTAAACATTTAAAGTAAAGGATGTCCTAGGTTTGTGATAATATGGATCACATCAATGCAATACCCGGTATGACACTCCTCAAAGAGGGGCTACACATGGTATTAGCGCATCGGTCATCATGTCCATATTCTACCCTTTCCCACCCCGTGAAGGTAATTAAAGCGCGTGTTGGTTGCGAACTCTATTGCGTGATGTTACCCTCCCCTTACTATTAGTCCTGGAGGAGGTTAGAACTACTATCCTAAAAGGGAGGTTTCTAGGCAGACCCTCGGGTTTTAAAGGTAAAAATACTAGGGCGACATACAATAAACAAGTAGGACTTGCAAATAAGGGGAGAGCATGGAAAACAGGCAAAGGCTCACATATACCTCCATAAGTAAACAATTAGGCAGCACGACTCAAACACATTTAAGGGCAGTATTTAAGTTCAAAATCCTAAGACATGGTGTCTAAGTGAGTTTAGAATATAAACAGATAGGCAGACCTGTCTTATTACTCAGGAAAGGGTCCTAATCAATTTGCCTACTGGTTTTAGCATGTTGGTAGTTAAACATGATCACAAAGACAGATCTAGTTTTTTAATTTTTTTTCTTGTAATTGATTACCTAAGGCTTGCCTAGGTGTAAAATAACATGGAACAGTTGTACTGGTTTGTTAAGGATAACGGACTATTAATCCTAATAGCATGTGATTCTACATATGAGCAAAGTACTGATTGCCAATTTATTTAGAACATAGGACTGTGTGTTTAAGCTAAGTATGATCCTATGAACATGATATCTAATATGCATAGACAGATATGCAGAATGCAGAATTCCTAGACAGGATTTTCTAAGTGCATAAAATCACAGTATTTTTAACATACTTTCAGAAGATGCAGCAAGTATGAGAATGACTGATTTTAGTAGCGGATTGTTACCTTAAGCAGGATTTCTAGGTGGACTACAGGATTATTACATTATTGCACAACTTCAGGAACAACATAAGTGACAGGTTTTAATAGTTGTTCACCTATAACATGATATCTACGTATATAGCATGGCAAAGCATGATTGCAGATTTGTTAACACATTCGTTTAAGGCAAGATTTAAAAAATACATTCTCAGAATCACATGATAGCAGTTTTTTCTTTATTGTTATTACTGATCCTATGAACATGATTTTCTAGGTGAGGATGATATGCTGAAAGAAAAGCAGGCGTATCAACATGTATGGCATGCTTGATCCCTATTCATGGTTACTAGTGCGCACATAGAGAAAAGTAAACCTAGAGAGACATGATATCTACCCAGACTTATACTATAGCATGCATACCCCACCCACTTTTCACTATCCAGCCCCACAATAGTATTTACAAATTATTACAAGCCTTTGAATATGAATTACATAGTTAAAATAGGAAAAGAAGAAGTTAACTATAGGGAGTCTTCCACAGTAGGCCCAAGTATCCAGGTCCTCAATGCCATGTACTATTATTCATAGCCTTTCATTATCCGGGTGTGTCAGAGTTCCCTAAGGATCTTAGAGGACCCCGGGCAGTGCTCACACCCAGATTTCATAGCAAGATGGAGTAAGTGCGGTGTGGAAGAGCCAGATCTTGTGTGTCAAAGTTCAGAGGGAGCTCAAAGGTCCCTAAGCAATGCTCACATAAAAGGGGCAGAACCTAGGCTTCTAAGAGTATATGTGAGAGTGCTTGATATAGTTTAAAAGAATAGAGTTGAAAACAGTCTTCTGAAAATAGATTGTAAAGAAAAAATAGATTTAGAAAGAGCTTGTCTTAGTGAAAGCAGTTTGAAAGAGAGGAAGTAGGATAGTTAATGACTTACAATCATGACAGCATACATAGTGCAGAGATACAGACAGAAACAGGGAATAAGGGATAGGGGACAAGTAGGCCATGCATAGAAACAGATTTGTATACAAGTTAACATTAGAGATGCACTAAAGCATCATAGACCTGTACCGGGCCTAAACAATCACAGACATAGTTGGTCACAAAGAGTTCATGCCAAGAACTTAATAAAAACAGATTGAGGGAGTACCAGAGAGGGCAGCACATGATCAACATAGTTGCACATAGGTTTGAGAAGAGATTCAAGGTATATCATATGGACTAAGTAACATGTGGTGCATGTAGTAGTATATTAGGAATTGAGGAAGACATAAGTGAGGCAGAATCATGTTGAAGCATGCAAAAGGGGGAGGGGTAGTGACATGCTGAGCATAGCATGCAGACTAATTACGTAGAACAACTAAACCATAAGTAGAAGCAGATTAAGAACAAGATGAATCGAAATACCCAAAGTAACATATTGTTTTGAAGCTCTAAATATAAATTGAAGACATACCAGTTGGGAGATAGTAAGTACAGAATGAAGAGTAAGCAAAGTAGAATAACTAGTTTTGGCTTGCAGCCGACTAGTAATAGTAGCAAGTAATCAGGGGAAGAATAGTAGAGAATATGTGAGTAATAGAGGGTCTGAACAATGTGTGTATTCGTGTCTTGTTAATGAAAGAGCAAGGTACATATATAGTGTAAGTCTAGGTAGCAAATAAGGTAAAAACCAAAGTCAATCCGTAATTATGGGACTGTGTATCAGTTAGTACAAAATCAGCATAGATACTCTCTTAATTGATGGAGTTAACTTCAAACAGTAATAGACATGTGGCCAAATAAGGCAAGATACCATAAGATGGGAATATAACACATAAGGGAATATTTCCACATAGTACAAGTAATTAGGTTAGGTACTGAATATCCAATTAAGGAAAATGCTTAACAATCACATTGACAGCATAATAAACTATAGAGTAAGGTAGGAAAATATTTCATAAGTCAGAAAATCAATAAAGAATATCACAGGAAAATCAGTGAAGCATGTCAATCACAGGGAATTAGGGATTCTGCTAGAAGGTAATATTAACCAAAGGAAAGTATTGCAACTAAACTAAGCAAACATAGCATAAGCAAGAATAGGCAGAGTAGGGTAAGAGAATCACATAAATCAGGGATTTAAGTTAGAACATAGTAAAATGATTAAAGAAATAACGGAGTAAACATGATACGAGCAAAGGAAACAAAGATCAGAAACCCTAATGAACAAAATATGGTAAAGTCACAGAAAAGATCAGACCATTCGTGGGAAGCATGTACTCATACAGGTTAAACAAGCAAATTCATCAAAACAGACTCAGAATCCTAAGATTAAGGCAAAACCACTTAGGGTTTCCAACATAGTAAGTCAGATGAGGGAAAAAACACAAATAAATCGTGCAAACATAGTAGAAATTATAGAATAATACTTAAAATCAAAAAGAGAATCATTCTTTTTTGAGAAAGGTGTTAATAAACCCTAGCTTGAAGATTAAGAGTCATTTTTTAAAGAAAACTCGGAATCTTTAAGGAAAATAGCAAAAAAATAACTCAGAATACATCCAGATCTGTCATAGATCTGAGAAATCGAGAGCCAACAGTTAGGGTTTTAATGAGATAACCCAAAAAGAGAGAAAACCGGCCCAGAAATCATAGGTTTTGGCCGGAGATGGGAAAATCTTACTCGGACAGGCCAAGGGTGGCCTGAGAAGGCATTAACAGTCATGGGGTGAGGTGAACCGCTTTAGGATCTCCTGAGGACCTAAGGACAGTGATACCCGGTGTAGGAGGAAGCCATGAAGCTAAGAGGGGTGAGGACCCATGGTTTCCGGCAAGAGAGGTAGTTGGAGAAGATGAACCATCTTCATCGGAGAAGAAGAGACGTGAAGTCTCTAGAGAGAATCGGAGAGATAGAGAGATAATGTGAGCGGATCAAATGAGGGAAAGGGTGTAGGTCGTTTAGGGTTTAATTTAGGAAAGTCTAATCTAGACCGTTGATTAGATTTGATCAACGGTCGAGATTGATCTTGGGTTGGGTCGGGCAGATCAGGGTATTGGGCCTGGGGTAATTGGGCCGTTCAATTGGGGTATTGGGCCAGTTTAATCAGGTGGGTTTGGGGTTTAATTTAGGC
Source organism: Nicotiana undulata (assembly GCA_005239495.1). Taxonomy (NCBI): domain Eukaryota; kingdom Viridiplantae; phylum Streptophyta; class Magnoliopsida; order Solanales; family Solanaceae; genus Nicotiana; species Nicotiana undulata. The sequence goes on from ML296517.1 coordinate 16,421, forward strand.
TATAATTGACAATTAAAAATGGCTATTAGTTAAATACCTATTAAAATAGATAAATAATTAATAAAAGTATCTAATAATTATAAAAATGAAATTAAGGCTAAATAAATTACATTAATGTAATTAACTAATATTAACAAATATAAAATGACTAGTTATGGATTCAAAATGGTATAAAATGCACAATTAGGCTATAATTGTAAAATTACTGTAATTATAATTAAATAACGCCAATTGGCTAATTTATAAAATGATTAAATCCTAATAGGATTAAAGTGATATATTGAGCTGGGAAATATTTTAAAATTATTTGTAATACAAATTATGCATAATTATTGAATAAAAATACTAGATAAATTGAAAAAGAAATTAATGAAAAATATGTAAAATTATGGAAAAATGCCAGTTATTATAAAAAGTGATTTTGAAGGTATATATGAAAATTTTAAAATAGTTTGAGAAAAAATTGGGTATCAACACTCGTGAGTGAGACTGAAGAGGTTGATGATTGAGTGAGGGCGAGGGCCTGAGTGAGAGTGACATTTTTGGATCGGGCTGCACGCCGCATCTTATTATATCTATTATACTTTTTGGGATCGGGTTGCACGCTACAACAATATATAGATATATGGATCGTGCTGCACACCGCAATGATATTTGGTCGGGCTGCACGCCGCAACGATATAGCGTTTGGGCTGTAGGAGCCTCTCCGGAGTCTGTACACCCCCAGTGAGTGCAGTCGACTATATATATATGGATCGGGTTGCACGCCGTAGCAGTTATTATACAACACTGAGTGATTTAGTGATCTGAGTATTGAGCTTAGTAAGAGAGGATGCGAGGCAATGAGATTGAGTACTCTAAGAGTGTGAGTACATGTTTCATCTCTGAAATACATGACATTTACATGCATACATGATATACAGGTAGTGGTGGCAAATGGGCGGGTTAGGTTGGATTTGGGCGGGTTAAAAGTGGGTTGAGCAAAAATCAGTTGGTTCTCAATCCGCCCATATTTCATGCGGGTAAAAAACGGGTTGGGTGTCAAATGGGCGGGTTGAATATGGGTTTACTCATATTATATAAGTGTAATTCTTTTCAAATGCAATTTATTATTTTGCTTCAGCTCATATTATTTAGTGACATAAGCTTAAGTGGAATAATATATACTTTCCTTCATTAAATTTATTCAAATTTAAGTGCCATAATTTGAACTTAAGTTACTCTTCCACAAAATATGACAGTTTTTATTTTAGGAAAAAAGGTGCTTAATGCACGTCAAGCAATGTCACTAATAATATATGACTCTGTGCATTTTTCACTTTGTTCATATATTGTTTGCAGTCCAATATAAAACTAAATAAATTTAAAATAATACTATAAATAGAAAGATACTATTTATATTCAATAGCAAGTTTCAATAACAATCTACGTTGAAATACATGACTCTATACTAACTCAACGTTGAAATATGTGCTCCATAACTAAAAAGAAAGTACTATTTTTTTGTTTAAAAAGAAAGTAATCTTTCTACAATAAGAAAAGAAAGTACTTATTTGTTAAAATGAAAGAAAATACTTTTTTTACATCAGAAAATACTTATTTTGTTGAAATGAAAAAATTACTACTGCATTTTGTTGAAATGAAAAAGAAAGTACTCTTAATAATATTTCTATTGAGTTGGGTGGGGTTGGGATGATAGTAATGGGTGTAGGGGTGGGGTAGGGTGGTTTGGGGTGGGGGTGGGTTGGTGGGGATGGGGTATATGGTGGGTTAGATTGAAAAAGAGTTTCGAAAAATATTTTTCCTTCTCTTGATAAGGAAAATAATTTCCTTCAATTGGAGTAAAGTGAGTTCATAAGGAAAATATTAAGCTAACAAATATGAAAAAGTTGGAAGATAACCCACTAGTTTAACCCATATTTTAAGTACTATTTTTTTGTTTAAAAAGAAAGTAATCTTTCTACAATAAGAAAAGAAAGTACTTATTTGTTAAAATAAAGAAAATACTTTTTTTACATCAGAAAATACTTATTTTGTTGAAATGAAAAAATTACTACTGCATTTTGTTGAAATGAAAAAGAAAGTACTCTTAATAATATTTCTATTGAGTTGGGTGGGATTGGGATGGTAGTAATGGGTGTAGGGGTGGGGTAGGGTGGTTTGGGGTGGGGGTGGGTTGGTGGGGATAAGGTATATGGTGGGTTAGATTGAAAAAGAGTTTCGAAAAATATTTTTCCTTCTCTTGATAAGGAAAATAATTTCCTTCAATTGGAGTAAAATGAGTTCATAAGGAAAATATTAAGCTAACAAATATGAAAAAGTTGGAAGATAACCCACTAGTTTAACCCATATTTTACCCACATTTTACCCATGAATACCCATATTTCTACGGGTTGAAGCCCAAATTTTACCCAACTTAAATATCACTCATACAACCCACTAAGATATGAGCGGATTGGGTGGGTTGGCAAAATGTGGGCTCATTTTGCCAGCAGTACATACATGCATAGAGATGCCTTTTTCCTCATGCTAGATAGTATCACGTCATTCATGACTTATTATACACATTGATACGTGGGTATGGAGAGGTACTTTATACTTGTTATTTGGAAAGAAAATAAAATATTTTATTTATTGTGGAAAGGATATTTGGAAAATTACAGTTTTCAAACCTACTCATACTTTTGGCATTTTCGGTAAGAGATCTGGGATTTTCTTTCATTGAGATATTTGAAAAGCATGACCATTTTTCTGGAACTGTGAACGAGTCGAATATTTTACTTTTTAGATATCTCTTTTATACTTGCATTAATGTTGTTACGAACTGTTGTGGAAATATTGGCTTTGGACTGTTAGCTCGTCACTGCTTTCAACCTAAGGTTAGGTCTATTACTTACTTAGTACATGAGGTCGGTTGTACTGATACTACACTTCTGCACATTGCGTGTAGATGTCGGTTGTTGTTGTTGCTGTGCTCGATGGTTGCGGGACTCAAAGATGTACCGACATCCCTGTTGTAGCTGCTTCTTTGTTCGGGGTAGCCTTAGCTTATAAAACTCTGTTTATGTACTTTTCAAACATACTGTGTAATTATTTCATTGTTGCTTTGTAAACTCCATTTGTAGAAGCTCATGATTTGTACTACTAGTCCTTGGAAAATGTATAAGATTTAGATAATTATGTTTAATTATTTTATTAAGTTAAATGAAACTGGATATATGTTAGCTGGCTTACCTAGCGGGTTGGGTTAGGTGCCATCACGATTGATGGATTTTGGGTCGTGATAATTTGTAACGGATATTATGCACTGAATAGCACATGGATCTTTCCGTGCGAAGTGAGATGGAAAATATGGGCACAAGGTGTCGTGTGTATTAAAGGCCTGGGAGTTGTGATTTATGATATGAGATTTTGAGAAGTTGGACTATTGAAATTGCGCATTAGAAATGACTTGATTGGTTGAGTTGACATCGTTTTCCCTGCTCTAGTGTATTTATACTTTATTTGTACCCCAACTATGTTGTTGTTTAATTACTTGGTTATTTCTCTTGCCATTCGTGTTTTCCTTATCGTTATTACTGTTTGTAATCTGATTTCTGGCTGCAATTGGCATTTCTTTAATATTCTTTTCTGGTTAGTTTTATGTCATATCTTGCACAAGTTTAGATATTTAGTGAGTGTGACTTGGCCTCGTCTCTACTCTACCGAGGTTAGACTTGACACTTACTGGGTACCACCGTGGTGTACTCATGCTACGTCTCTGCACATTTTTTGCGTGCAGAAGTAGGTATATCAGATCAATTCGGTTTGAGACTTATGCTTGATGTGGCTGGAGACTTCAAGGTACACCTGTCGGGCGTTCGCAAGCTCCGAAGTCACCTCTACTGTATTTATTTCCATTGTTTCCTTCTATTCCGGAACAATGATGTATTCAATATTTAAACGTACTCCCAGAAAGGCTTATGACTTGTACTACCAGTTTTGGAATATTTTATCATGTTGAAACTATTGGTTTATTTAGAATTTTTACATGTTCAATAGTTGTTTAGTAGAATCTGTTATCTTTTCGGAATGTGTTAGGCTTAAGTTTTAGAGATTATGTGCCATAACGATTCCTTCGCAGGAATTTTGGGTCGTGACATAAACGAAAAAAGTAAATAATCAAAACATAACTACCGAGTTTTACTTTTGCATAGTAATTTGTTGTCTGTAAAAAATAATTCATATAAATGAACAATTTGCATTTTGTTCGCCGGAAAGAAGACAGACTTGTGTTTGTTGTTATATAGGATCGGCATTTATCAATTTAACAATTCTACACTTTTATTTTGTAACTCAAGCACCACTTTTATTACAATATTTATGGTATTTTTTGTAAAAAATATATAATTTATTGAGGTAAGGTACACGCACAACGCGCATACCCCAAAACTAGTACATGAATTAAAATATTAAAGTAGTAAAACGAACCTTCATAATATAAGAATATTTTTATCTATAGCATATTAAAAGTACGAAGATCCTTAGTAAAATATCGTTCGCCTTTTTTACCTTTTAAAATATATTTTATATTGAATAAAATTGTAAAATCAAAAAACTTTTCTACTATATAGGAGTTTGAGATCAAATAAATTTTATCCAAATATAACTTTTGATATCTTTTCCTAATAAGAAAATAGAATATCAAGACAATAAAGAGAATACTAAAAAGTAGGAGAAAAGTTTCCTTTTCCAATAGCATCTTTGTTGTTGAATCTGTTATTTTCTATTCTTATTCAAATACTAAGGCAGGTATTGATATGAACTAATATCTACCTTTAGACTTTGAAATGGTAATCATTTTTAGAGCAATAATAATATATTTGTGATAAAATTTTTATTACCATAGTTAAATTCGCAACTTTAACTAAATTACCGTAATGCATAATAGCGTTTAATAGATGGACAAATTTTGACAAAAAAGAAACTAATATTATTACTAAGATAATGTACTACATAATTTGACTAAAAAAATAAGAATTATCTATGAAATTCATCTTATAGCTAATAGAAATTTTTCCTCAGATGGATTAGCTGATAAATTTTTATTAACTATATAATTTGTCTGTTGCTATTTTTTTTATAGTTGATGTCTATAAGCTATAATACATTGTAGGTAGACGATCATTTTGATACGAAATTATATCAAAAGAAGGGGACACATAAAAATTTATTAAGTTTTTAAAATTATCTTGATTGTTTTCATGCTTAGTTAGGCCATCCGCTACTTTATCAACTTAATATGATAAATATTCATTATTTTTAAGAGTTTATATTTTGACCAAATTTTATTCTCAAGAATTTTTATATTTTTTAAATTATACACATTGTTATAAGGTACACGTCCTAAAATTAGTTACGTAAAAGTGTAAACAAGTATTTTAAGTCATACATTCTAGTTTTGAGTGTTAATAAAAAAAGAAGAAGAAATTAACGAAAAATGAGCTGTTCGTAGGAGCACACTAGCACCACAATTTGCAAAGGGTGATTGGTAGGTAACAACGACTTATGTAGACCCCACATCACCCAACACCACCATTGCTCTCTCACCTACCCAAACAGCCAAACTCTCCAAATATTGCCTAGCAGCCATCTCCCATATATATATGGGAGGCTACAAATTTTTTTCTATATATAATCTAAACCTAACAATCTTCACCCACCAAATTTTGAAAAGAAAGCAAACCGACGTAGGTCAAAGCAACGACGAGGGAAAATGGCGTCTTTTGTACCTACCAAACAATTTGTCGGAGCTCTGTCTTCCTCCGATGTCGGATCCTCCCGCCTTGGATCTTTTCAGCTACCTTCTAAGCTCTCATCTTCCAATCTTCATATACTATCTCGTCCGTCACACCCCAAACGGCTAGGTATACAAATATAGAATTCCTTTTCAAATTGTACAAATATTTAGGATTCCTTTTAAATATAGATTTATTATTCTTCATTGAGCATAATACATTTGTTTAATTTGACTGATTAAGCTCTCTGTTGCTATTTATCATCGAGAGCAATAAACTTGATTTATGTGTATACTACTAGTTATGTTGCAGTTCTGGTTCGGTTTATTTAATGAGTTTACCGTCTAAATTGACTTTTATAATCTTAGTTATGAGGCCGAAAATGTTTGTTTGATTAAGTTTATTGTTCTTATTGATCAACCAAATGAAGAAAATAATATTATTTCATGAAAAAAGAAAATCACTTAGACGTATAGCTAATTAGCTATTTATTTATCTTACCTCAATGTTGACACAAAATAAAACTCTAAGGAGAAGGATTTGGATTCTAATAATTGTCTGCCCTTGGATATGGTTGACCCTACTTTTTGGTCTTTTAACCTTTAGTTGGTGGATTCAACAGAAGCGAATCCCTGACTCTGGCTAGTATCATAGTGCTTTAATAGAAATACATATATCTAGACCTTTATCTGCCAATTGACTACGTGAAGTGGTAAGGTCGTCTGGGTGCCAGCTTAAAAGCTCTGGTTCATGCTATCTGAAGTAGAGTAATTGTATGGGTACTTCTACTCTCACCATCTTGTTGAAAGATTTGTCACGTTCCTGGACTGACTAGCAGTTGTGCTGTGCCTTATTTGGCACCATGCCTGCTTGTCTCATTTATTCAATTTAGTCATGCAAAGAGAAGGTAAAGTGAAAAATGATAGGATTCATGAGAAAAGTTCTCTCTGTTTATATTGGACATGAAATTGGAATCTTTTTCTTTTTCTTTCGTCAATTTTTGCTAAGAACTCAGAAGTTATGGTTCATTCAAATTAGTTATTGTGACCGACTGTTTTTATGTAATTATTAAGTAGAAAAGCGGTAGGAATTGAAATAAATAGTGCAGTAGCAATAAGTGCAAGAATATGTTCTTCCATATTGTCATCGGTTTTTTACTTCGTAATAACTCAGGATTTAATCCCATAGTGTCCAAGACTTGCACTTGAATGACCATAAAGAGGCCTATAAGTATGTCTATTATCTGACTAAGGCATTATTTGCTAATATTTGTCTATGTTCTCTAGAGAATATTATATTCTTGTAACTGCAAGTTTGTAAGGTGCATCTCGAAATACTGGTAGAACCAACATTCTTTGGTTGTGTTGTCCTTTGTCATGTGGAAATACAAACTAAAAAACCCTTTACCGTCCTTCACTGGCTTGCTGTTAAATTGTATAAGTTAGTTGGAAACTTATTCTCTCTGCTTGTGTACCCACAGAAATACAGGCTGCTGGTAGTACATATGGAAATTACTTCCGTGTTACAACTTTCGGAGAATCACATGGTGGTGGAGTTGGTTGTGTTATTGATGGATGTCCCCCTCGTCTCCCACTTTCTGAATCTGATATGCAGGTGGAGCTTGACAGGAGGTATTCCCTTCCTTATCTCCGGCTAAATTTCTGTGGGATTAATGTGACCAACATCATCATGATAGCTATATTAAATACCAGGATAAACTTTGACACTTTTGGTACCCTAATCTAGAAAAAGGCTCAACAAGTAGTCTTTGGAGTAACTAAGGTTTCATTATTTCATGGCTTGTTTTAGATTGCTTAGAAAACTTTGTTATCCAGGAGGCCAGGTCAAAGCCGAATTACCACACCTAGGAAAGAGACTGACACTTGCAAAATATCATCAGGCATTGCCGATGGTTGGTTTTCTGTTCAAATTTCTTGCAACCTATGTCTTCCACCACTTGCCTCTCATGGTCTAAGCCATCTGTGTTTATAATTCTTTTGAACTCAGTCTTGTGCATGCATTAACTGCAGGGCTGACTACTGGATCCCCAATCAAGGTTGAAGTACCTAACACTGATCAGAGAGGAAATGTGAGTATGGTCTTGACCTTCTTGAGTCTTGACACTTTCTCTGTGTCAAATACAACAGATAAAGTGAAATAGGAGATTTAGTTTTTAAATGATAGTAGATTACAGTACTCTGCTTTTAACTCATTGTTAGTTTGTTGCTGTGGCATGCATTATTTCATTAGGGTGAATGCAAGTATCTATGTTATGCTTATGCTTATCTTGCTTGGCAATTCATATAGCTGAATATGTTAAGGGATGAGTTATTCCTACTCTTGACTCGACTAATTCATTTTTAACGGTCACAGTTAGTGCAGAGCATCATGGTGATACGTCGTCAAGTGCCTGTTGCCTGCATTCAGTGGTGGAGTTTGTGTACAAATGAGAGTTTAAAGGATATGAAAATGCCATCTGGGGATTATAAAAAAAATTATAAATATTTTCAAGTTAAAACCTGAAGTATATAGATACGCACAATATCCTGATAAATCCAAGAAAACTTTAAGGAGAAAAAAGGCGAATTTTCAGCCTGCTCTGAGATAGGACATTTAGTACGTTCATTGTGTTGGTGCTTCAGCAAATTGCTGCCAAATTTTCTGTTCTCCTGTACTTATTGGATACATTATTTTCTGCTGAATTACCAGGACTACAGTGAAATGTCCCAGGCTTATAGACCATCTCATGCAGATGCTACTTATGACTTCAAGTATGGAGTAAGATCCGTACAGGTAATTACCAGATAAATCTAATTATAAAATATCTTTATAGATCCTAATATGTAGTTTTCTTAGTCCTAGCTCTTATTTTCTTTTAAATTCTTACTACTGGCAACTTCATTTAGGGGGGTGGTAGATCATCAGCAAGAGAAACCATTGGGAGAGTTGCTGCTGGAGCCGTTGCTAAGAAAATTCTCAAACTTTATTCTGGAACTGAGGTATGTTACTCTGTTGGTTTAAGATCCTATATTAAAAAGCTGTATATACTATTGTATCGAAGCAATGTGCAAAAACTCCCTCTAGCGCTCATTTGGGGTAGGTATATAGTAGTGATATGAAACACTTTTCAATCCATTCAATCATCCCCCACACCCTTTTTCTTCTGAACAAAAGATTCAGACCTTTAGTTAACTTTTGGGATTAATAACCCATTAATATCTGACAATGTCTCCTTTACTGGGAAGAACCTATTGATCTTATATTCCATACTGCAGGTTCTTGCTTATGTTTCTCAAGTTCACCAAGTTGTACTTCCTGAGGATTGGATTGATCATCAGACCGTGACTCTAGAGCAGGTATACCTCTCATCAGAAATGTTTTCCAATTTAATATTGGATAATACATATGTCCCCCTGGATTTTGCCTGCTTTACCAATAGAATGCTCGAGCTTTGTGGGGGTCCTATGCCCCCCTATAATCGTTTAAAGTGGTGTAAATACCCCCTTATCAAGTAGCACCAGTTTCACAAAAATGTGTAACACACGCACCAATCACGTTATGCCCACGTTATTTTCCTTTTTAGTATACTATTTATTTTCTTTTTGTTCACTATTTTTTCATTTTACCTTTATTTTCCTTTTCTTTCTTTTTTGTCAGATTTCTTTTTCTTTTTTTCCCTTTCTCTCCTTGTTCTCCAATTGAACCCATCAACCAAATCACATCCCAATTCATCAGTTTTAGTAGAGTTTTCATTCGACTCCCAACTCGAAGCCTCGATCTTCTATTTTGATACTCAATTCAGTCCCCAATTTTTGTCTCTTCTTCTTGGGCTTCACGAAATCAAAGTAGGAGAAAGAATTCCTCTATGGCCAGTCCGAAGATCAAGATCAGAAACTGCAATGTTATGAAAGGTAAAATACTAATTAACCTTAAGGAAAAGTAAAACAAAAAAGAAGAAAGAAAATGACTGAAGGTTAATCCAAAAGCTAAGGAAGTGATGATGGTAATTGAGGACACGAAGGTGGCTTCTGCACGTGGGAGAAGCAAAAAGGAAGAAAGAGAAAAAGGAAAAGAAAAATAAAGAAATTAAATAAAGTAAAAAGTATATTTTAATTCTAAAGAAAGAAAAATACAGTGTTTTTGGCTTATTTTGTCCTCTCACCAGCTGCATAAACAACAAACAACAATAAACCCAGTTTGATCCCAACAAGTGGGGTCTGGGGAGGGTAGTCTGTATGCAGGCCTTACCCCTACCTAATGCAGGTAGAGAGGCTATTTCCAATAGACCTTCGGCTCAGGAAGGGCAATAAGAAGAAGAGGAAAGCAAGGAAGGAAGAAAGAAGGAAGAAAACAGAAAAAAGGGAGAGATAAAGGATATGTAGTACTCCCTCCGTTTCAATTTATGTGAACTTGTTTGACTGGGCACGAAGTTTAAGAAAAAATGAATACTTTTAGAATTTGTGGTCTTAAACATGTCAAAAAGGGACTTAGAGTATTTGTGTGGTTATAAAAGCTTCTCATTAAGGGTAGAATTGTAAGTTTAAGCAAAATTGTTTCCAAATTTAGAAAAGGGGTCATTCTTTTTGGAACGGACCAAAAAGGAAATAGGTTCACATAAACTGGAACGGAGGGAGTACCAAATAATAGCAACAGGAAATATAATACCTGAGGCGAACAAAACCACATAATGTAAAAAAAATCTAAGTATATGAAGGGACATGCATGCTACTAAGACTATTTGTGAACAACTATAAACTACCTACTAACCTTCTACCTTAATCCTCGACATCCACACCCTCTTGGGTCATGTCCTCAGTGAGCTGAAACAACGCCATGTCCTGTCTAATCACCTCTCCCTAGTACTTCTTAGGCCTACCTCATCCTCTTCTCAAACTTTTCATGGCCAACCTCTCACACCTCCTGACAGGATCATCAATGCTCATTCTCTTAACATGTCCGAACCATCTCAGCCTCGACTCTCACATCTTGTCCTCCACGGAGGCTACTCCCACTCTGTCCCGGATAGCTTCATTCTTAATCCTATCTCTCCTGGTACGCCCACACATCCATCTCAACATCATCATCTCTGCTGCTTTCATCTTCTGCACGTGGGAGTTCTTGACTGGCCATCACTCAGCCCCATACAGCATAGCCGGTCGAACCACCACTCAATAAAACTTACCCTTAAGTCTTGACGGCACATTCTTATCACACAAAACATCGGAAGCGAGCCTCCACTTCATCCATCCCGCTCCGATGCGATGTGCGATATCTTCGTCAATCTCCCTGCTACCCTGGATAATAGACCCGAAATACTTAAAACTCGCTCTCTTGGGGATAAGTTGAACATCAAGCTTAACTTCTACTTTTGCATCATGGGTCCCGTCACTGAATTTGCTGTCTTGGTTCTACTCAGTTTGAAACCTTTAGACTCCAAGGTCTGTCTCCAAACCTCCAACCTCGCGTTAACTCCGCTACACGTCTCGTCAATCAACACTATATCATCGGCAAATAGCATGCACCAAGGCACCTCCCCTTGGATGTGTCTTGATCCCTGGTGAAATAACATGCACCAAGGCAAATAAAAATGGGCTAAGAGCTGATCTCTGGTGCAATCCCATCACCACAGAGAAATGCTCCGAGTCACCACCCACAATCCTCACCCGAGTCTTAGCATCATCATACATATTCTTAATCACCCAAATGTATGCTACTGGAACGACGCTAACCTCCAAACACCTCCACAGGACCTCCCTCGGGACTTTATCGTATGCTTTCTCAAGGTCAATAAACACCATATGCAAATCCTTCTTCCTCTCCCTTTACTGCTCTACTAATCTCCTTACCAGATGAATCGCTTCGGTAGTCGAACGCTCCGACATGAATCCAAACGGATTCTCGGAAATAGACACGCACCTCCTCACCCTGGCCTCTACCACCCTCTCCCAAACCTTCATAGTGTGACTCAACAACTTGATACCCCTATAATTGTTGCAATTTTGGATATCACCCTTGTTCTTGTAAAGGGGAACCATCGTACTCCACATCCATTCTTCGAGCATCTTTGTCTTAAAAATAACATTAAACAGCCCAACGAGCCCAAACCTGCCTGCCCCGCACTCTTCCAGAATTCCACCGGAATTTTGTCCGGACCCGTCGCTCTTCCCCTGCACATCTTACGCATCACTCCTTCCACCTCCTCTGCCGTAATCCACCTACAGTACCCAAAATCCGCCGACTCTCGGAGTGCTCCAATTCACCCGGCACGATGCATCTATCCCCTTCCTCGTTCAACAATTTATGGAAGTATGTCTGCCATCTTCTCCTATTAAGTGCCTCGTCCATCAACACTTTGCCATCCTCGTCCTTGATGCACTTGACTTAGTCTAAGTCGCGGGCTTTCCTCTCCTTTACCTTGGCCAACCGGTACAACTTCTTGTCCCCGCCTTTGCCCTCGAGCTCCTCGTACAAACGAGCAAATGCCGCGATCTTAGTCGTCGTAACTGCTAACTTCGCCTCTTTCTTTGCCTTTCTGTAACACTCCCGATAAGTTCTTTATTCCTCCTCGTTTGTACTCTCCACTAACTGCTAAATTCGCCTCTTTCTTTGCCTTTCTCACGCGCTACATGGAAGTATAAAATATTCTCCGTGCCACATAAGCATAAAAAGGGTAATAATTCCAGCTCAAACAGTATAGGGGGGGGGGGGGGGC
>ML296517.1:29123-50382 GCA_005239495.1 Nicotiana undulata
GACCCCCTTGCAAAGTTTAAGTGTTCTATTGGAAATAAGAAAGATGAATTGATTCATGCCAGCAGGTTTTAGAATAGTGATGGGACTATCTGGTAACAGTTGATTTCAGCTGCGAATCTTGTTAGGCTTTGGAAGAAATTAATTTAATAGATGACATTCCTCCATCTTTTTTCAATTTTACCTCTCGATGTGGTATACATGAAAATGTTGTCTCTTAGATGATGCTTAATTAGTGTAGTATTCTAAGGGTAGAGATTTTACATAGATGTTTGAAGAGACTCTGGAGAACAGTAAGGCAATCTTCTGATTGCAATATATAAGTTAGTTATTCAACAAACAAAATGTGTTCAATCAATTCACTAAAGGAAAATTTGTTTTGCCTCTTAAGCTTAGTAAATATTACATTTACATAAACTTATCAGTAACGTTAAATTTACTGTTTAATACTTGTGAATAAATGTTCTGAATGGTAATTTTCTGACTAACATGGTCCATTCTGCTGAGCCCAAAGGTGCAAGTAAGTTTCTCACTGTCAGAATTCCAAAGGCATTAACTTTGGATAACATCTCTTGCTACCGTTCTTTTTTCATCTAAGGCACTCTTTCCAACTATTATCATCCCATATGAATATGTCCTTTGGTTTTCTTTAGCTCTTCCCTTTTTCGCTTCCTTATTTGGGAGTCAAAGATCTAAAGATGCTTGCTTCTTTGTTGGTTGTGAGGAAAGGATGAACTTGCCAGTTGGGTGTCATTTTATTTGACAAGTGAAAAGAATTTCACTTCATCAAACTTTGAACTGAAATGTTGAGTGGATGAGCTCCTGATTTAAGGTCTTTTAGTGGTAATACTCCCTCCGGTTCACAATAAGTGTTCAGTTATGTTACCAAGAAAAAATTCAATTTGTTTTTACTCTTTTACCCTTATGTGCATATCCCTAAAAAACTTTTCTCACCCCTCACTATAATTATGTGACCAATACTTTAATAAGGGTAGTTTAGTCATACTAGGTTTTTTTGCATAGGATTTAGTAGTTTCTTAATGGACGTGCTAGAAGGAAACTTGACACTTATTATGAACCGGAGGGAGTATTGCACTTAGAAATAGTTTCATAACAAAGGTATTCTAGGACGGATCTCTTGTTCACTTAGCAATATAGTTTTCCTTTGTTGTTAAGTTCTCGGTTTCTCTCTCAAGAAGAAGAAGAGCAAAAGAAAAATTCTTATTGTACATATAGTCATATCACTTGTTTTTTTCAGGATATTGGAAAGAGTTGACAATAGCTTGAAAAAGGCATTGGTTGTTTGCTTTTAGGTGAACTCATCTAATCGGAAAATTGATTCATCTTCCTCAAGAAATTGCAAGACATCCCTGATGTATCAGATTAAGCTTCATTAAGTTCCTTGAAGTCTTGCTCAACCCTTTGTTTAAGTAGCTTCTAGGAAGAGGAGATGAGAATTATTACCTCAAAGTACAAAGCCGTTAGATGGATGTTTTGGATAACAGTTCACGCTCATTTGGAATCTTATATATTGAAGAGAGCAATTAGGGAATGTTTGGATGGAATTATAAATATAGCTGGCTGCTAATACGAGCCATGTTTATTGATCAAGTACGTTTTTGCCTTTTGCTAAAGCTTTTGAACCAAATGGTGACATGTTGCCTCTCACTCTTCCGCAATCACAGTGTTGTGAAGAGCATGAAGCGAAGAAAAGCGACAATCCCCATTTCACGAGAAGCGAGAAGCGAAGCGCTCACTTTTTTGAAGTGAAGCGGATTTTTAAACTAAGAATAAAGGATATAAAAATGGGGCAGAAATTTTGGGCAGAAACTGGAAAAATTGGGCAGAACTTTTCTGAAAAAAATTTGCCAGCATTTCGGCGCTTTTTGGAAGTTTAGAAAGAAAAAGAAAAGAAAAAGAAGAAGAAGAATGAAAATCAGAAGTGCAGAACATACTTGTTGAAGTCTTGAAAACGTCCAGACTGTTTAGAAACCACGTTTTAAAGAAAAATAGGGCTTTGGGTATTTTAAACAAAGAAGCGGACACTTCTCTCGCTTCACCGCTTCTCGCTTTTACAGAGAAGCGGTCGCTTTTCTTACCCGAGTCGCTTTTGATGCCTGATGGACTGTTCGCTTCTCGCTTGAAGCGAGGAAGCGAGCGTTCTTTTAATCACTGCATTTAGGGTTTAGGGTTTAATCACTGTAAGAGTCCTGCGGTGTCTGGTGTTCAACCTTAACCAGCTCGCCCAGCATCTAGCTACATTCTTAGCGGCATCTCTTGTCATACCATTCCACCATAGAGTGGGAGGATCATCCAGTACTAAGAAGGATGCACTTGAAGAATCCATGTCTTTCTCTTGAAATTATGCTATTGGTATACCAACAAAGTCAAAGCTGTTGCTATTATAGGATAATGACCAGTCTAATTCATGCTATGACCTAATATAAAGGAAAATGATCCTTGAGTGCAATCAAACATATGCTTGGTTAGGCAATAGTGTTGCAACCAATAACTTGCTTTCCATAGTGAAAGCCAAGTTGGATGCGATCACCAATTAGACGCGACGGGTAACACTGATCATTGTGTTAATTTTGTGCAGGACACTCAATTCACCTTGCCAGTTTAGCTTTGTCACTATATCGGAGTCCAATGTAAAATTAGCTCCTAATCATCTCCGTTTCATCAAAGACCTTTCTTTGGGGAAGAGGGGAAGGTTTCTTCCATAGGATCTGGTCTCGTTTCCCTCTGTTTGACCAATCCTTGGGGTAAAGAAAGAGGAGACTCTACTACTAGTCCAGTGAAAGGGCATTTGGCTCAGCTAATTTGACGAGGTTTTGCTTAATCTCATGAGTTTGTAGAGACTCAAGTGGGTTTGTCTTGTGGGACTTTCTTTTGTCAAAGTTTGTCTTCGAACCCTTTTTGTCGCTCAAGGCTACATTAAAGCTAGATACAAGAAAATAAAGGATTCCTCATCCAGTCAGTATCTGACGTGAGATTGTAGCAGCTGCTAATGCTACTTAGGGTAATGGTATAGTTTGTGCATGCGATGATGGACACTAACCCTTTTAGCTGATACAAGCTGCTGTAGCACATGAAGGCCACTATGTTTCTGGCTTATTAGGCAACAAATTGGAGAGACTTTTTGTGCTTCTTTTTATGGCTTCCTTGCTCACCAATAATAGTCATTTTATGAGCTTTCGAGTTAATTGTTTGCTGTTTTTTATGCTGATCAAGCTAGTAACTGTTTCTGGTAATTAACTGTTTATACCAGATAGAAAGCAATATTGTCCGATGCCCGAATCCAGAATATGCAGAGAAGATGATTGCTGCTATTGATGCTGTACGAGTGAGAGGGGACTCAGTTGGTGGAGTTGTAACTTGCATTGTTAGAAATGTCCCACGGGTAAGCTATCTCTCCTTTTATTTGTAAGTGTAATACATATATTTGCACTTCTTTGGTAACTTCCACACAAAATTTCATCTCTAATTTTAAAAGAGGTGCCTGAGAGTTTATTAATATTTACTAGGGTCTTGGTACACCAGTCTTCGATAAACTTGAAGCTGAGCTAGCTAAAGCTTGCATGTCATTACCTGCAACAAAGGGTTTTGAGTTTGGAAGTGGCTTCGGAGGTACAGCATCTTTACTTCCCTGTTTCTACAAGATGCAGTTAACTTTTTCACTGAAACCCTTGGGTATGTTTAGTCAAAGCATTCTCCATGCGTCCTAAGCAGATATAGATTCCTCAAAACTTTCTTAAAATGGGTGAATTTTGCAACCTATCCAAACACCTTCAAGAATTATTATAATACTTGGAGCACAATACTAATCATTTAGCTGTTCTGTCAAAACGTCAAATAATTGTTTTGATAACCGAGAAATCCCCGAAGGCTAATGGCGCATGGTTTGAAACTAGTTGGATAATAAAATCGTCCTACCCTTCTCCAGTCAATTACTAGACTTTTGTCTGCAGAAGGGTTTGATCCCGTGAGGTACGCCTAACATCATGTGCTGCGCTCTTACAACTAGACTTACAACTAGACCAAAGCCCTGGGGGCAACGTCAAATAATGGACCTTTGCCATGGCATGTACTCTGAATGGCATCTTCCCTGAGTATTATGTGGGGCTCTGACCTCTGTAGAAATTCAGAAGAATTTGTCCCCTAAAATGTAGCTGAAGATGTCATTTGATAAAAGATGCGGACAAGCTTCTTTAAAGACTTCTGTCTCTGAATAATTGTTAGATGATGGTGTAATATGAGGCTTCTACGATTGTCAACAAGAAAAGGAAGGATGATGCTTGAAGCAAGGGTGCTGCTCTGACCATATCGGGACTTTAAACAGTGTTTTGGGTCCTTAAACCATGTTGGAGTCAAGTTAGGTCTAAGCTGCGAGTGTTGGTTGCTGCTCTGACCATATGAGGAGGCAGATAAAGGTTGTACTAACATTTCCTATTTTATTCACTATCAAGTGACTCAAGCTGTGAGTCAGTGGGGATAGCGTTGAGGTTGGCATATCAGTTCTAAACCATAGTTTTGAGTACTTCTGACCTATTTCATTAACTTACAATAAGGGTAAGTTCTAGTGGTAGTTAGACCGACTATGTTGTATGGAGCCGAGTGTTGGCCAGTTAAGAAATTTCATGTCCGGAAGATGAAAGTAGCAGAAATGAGAATGTTGAGATGGATGTGTGGGCATACCAGGAAGGATTAGATTAGGAATGAAGTTATTAGGGACAAGGTGAGCGTGGCTCCTGTGGAGGACAAATTGCGGGAATCCAGACTGAGATAGTTCGGGCATGTGAAGAGGAGTGACAGTGATAACCCGGTTAGGAGGTGTGATAGGTTGATCATGGCGGGCCTAAGAAGGGTAGAAGGAGGCCTAAGAAGTACTCAGGGAGAAGTGTTTAGGCAGGACATGGAACTACTTAAGCCTACCGAGGAAGTCGAGAATTAACTACTCAATAAGAAGGTGTGGAAGTCGAGAATTAAGGTTGTGGGTTGACAAGTAGTCGAGAGTTTCTTCTAGTCCTATCAGTAGAATTAGTACTAGTCTTGTATTTTCCTAGTCCTAGCCTTTCGTTGTTATTACATGGTGTATCTTTCTTACCGGTAGCATTGGTACTATTCTTGTACTTCCGCATTCCTAGATCATTGTTAATGCACACTGGGCCATTTGTTTCCATTGACCTATTACCTTGTTGCTATTGTTTGTTTATTGCTTTTTTTCCACTATTCATGTACCGACGGTCTATTAGAAAAAACCTCTTAGATGCTACTTTCTCTGATGGATATATAAGTATAAATTTGCTTCTGGTGAAAATTAAAGGCACATTCATGACTGGTAGCGAGCATAATGACGAATTCTATATGGATGAGCATGGCCGAATCAGGACAAGAACCAACAGATCTGGTGGTATCCAGGTACACTTTGTGCAGTATTTTTTTTGGTATGTGTATTTAGAGGAGCAATTTTTTTAATTATGTCTTACTTTTAATTTGCAGGGCGGTATATCAAATGGAGAAGTTATCAATATGAAAATAGCTTTCAAGCCAACTTCAACTATCGCTGTGAGTACTCTGACTCCGTGTCTTCCATCTATTTATTTCTTTTTCGTCCTTCCTGGTGTAGCATGATGCTGTTATACTGCTCCAGCACCTTGGTTTCGTTGTTTATTTGGAGTGAATTATATGTTTTTGTCAAGCTGAGCTTCTTGTTTGCCATTTTCTCGTAAGAAATAGTAGTTATTTCATAAGTTGATATTCTATTATATTTGACTAGGTCAATTATTTATTTCTGGACTATATGTAAATCAGTTTAATAATCTTATTTCAATTCTCATGCAGAGGAAGCAGCAAACTGTGACGAGAGATAAACATGACACAGAACTCATTGCTAGGGGTCGCCATGATCCTTGTGTAGTTCCCCGAGGTTTGTCTCTGAAATTATAGTTGCCTGCTATACCTTGTTTTGATAGCCTCTCTGCATTTTCTACTATAACCTTGTCTAGTCTTAGAAGCCATTGAGACTTGCCTGAGAATCAGGGCATGTTTTCCTTATCCTCTATTAGGCACAAGCTGAAATGCGTTAGCTTTTTAACTTATTGATAACATACCCAGAAAGGACATCTGCTGTCCTTTATTCCTTTTTCCCTGAAAAATGACAATAGTTTTGATGTTGTGATGCCACAGCTGTTCCTATGGTTGAAGCAATGGTAGCCCTGGCGCTTGTGGATCAGTTAATGGCTCATTATGCACAGTGTATGCTGTTCCCAATTAATCCTGCACTGCAGGAACCTCTGCAGTCATCGACACCCGAGTCAGCTGAGGTTACCCTCTGAATGGAGCTGGGCAGCTTTTGTGTAACTTTTAGCAACACCCTAGTAGTCTTACTGTTTAGAGGAGACGGATATCTCCTTTTTGCCTCTTTATCACTCATGGGTGAGCCGGGACCTATCTTGAGTGCATTTACGTCAATGTAAAATTGTGCGCCATTGATTAGGCAAATGTTAGGTTTTTATTCCATTTAAAGCCACACGTTGTGCCTTTGTACTTCTCCGTCTGCTATCGTTCAGAGGTTTTTTCTTCTTCCAGTAAAATAGTATTGTAACCTGTATGAATGTATACCTGGCACGTCAAAATTTAATGAATTAAATGTGCTCAGTCATAAAGGTTGTGCAATTCGTTGTTTAAACTCATTTATGAAGAAGGTACCTGCATACATCTTGATCTAACGTAAAGAGGGGGTTGTTGACTTGACCACTAGTTCCTTTCATGCTTAAGAATTCTTGTTCCTGCTGATTACAGGAGGGACGCCAAGTTTTTGTATCTCTTGAGTTTGTGGATAGGGAACTTACAGGAAATTGTATCTCATTTTTCATCTGAAATGGAAAAAGAATTAGAGCTCTAAAGACTTTGAACCTTTGAACGGAGACCACATTGATTTTATCTACCTTTCTAACTTCATCTTTAAAAAAAAAAAAGAAAAAAAAAGAAAAGAAAATTGTCATATTTGTTTATACTGGCACCCTTTTTATAATTCACACTTCATGACATTCTTTCCTGCAAACAGAAATAAACTTTAGCAGGCTAAAGTTGAAAATTTGGTTTCCTCGACTGTCTGGCATGAAGAAAATTCGTTCTAATTGAAAAATGTGTATTTTCAGTGTTCAGTCGGTGAGTATAAACTATTTTTCGAGAAATATTTTCCTCCCACTTACTTTTGCTCCTTCCCCCACCCAAACAAACGTTATTCTTCTTTGGTTCCCGAGATACTGGTTTTCAGAGCGACTCAAAATGGCAAAAGTGATTTAAGACAACTGCAATCAAGATAATACTCACAGTTTATTCAATGGTTTTATGCCAAATCCTCAAATGTTTCAAGATTTCTCCTCGTTTTCACTTCCAGATATTCCTAGAATCCTAGTATATTAAGGGGCATTTGCATCTATACTCGCTTTTTGGGTCACGTTTTAACTTATGCCTGCTTTATAAAAAAAATTGCAAGCGTACTCACTTTTCGCGTAACTTCAGGCATACGGGCCTGAAGTAGCAAATTTTTTTGCCTGAAGTGTAGCAAAACTTCAGATGTTTTTGCATGAAGTTTGGACTGACTTGCAAAGGCAATCACGCAAACTTCAGTTCATAGCGCAAATGGCAAACTTCAATTCAATAAAACAACAACATGTGTTGGCTAAATTTTTTGTTTGTAATTGCTACTTCAGCATTCTAGTAGCTGAAACTTTGTTCTGTATTTGCTGAACTTCAGCATGTTTTAGCTGAAGCTTTGTTCTGTTTGTGATGAACTTCAGGGCTAAAGTTTGTTTTATATTTGCTGAACTTCTGCCTTCTAGGAGCTGAAATTTTTGTTTATATTTGTTGAACTTCAGCATTCTTAGAGCTGAAGTTCTAAAACAACAATGAATTTAATAGATCATGATTGACAGCGATTGATGTTGTTCATTTCAAAGATTAAAGAATGAAAATTATTTCGACATGAAAACAAGTTACTACAGATAAATTAGAACCAAAAATCAATGTGCCTGTAAAGCTAAAATATCTAAGAGGTTAAAATATTGTGAATAAGACCAAACTGAACATAAAAGGACAAGCAAATATATATGAATCATCAGCCTAGTACGCATAACAATATCTCAATCTTCAGCATTCAGAAAACAAAGGAGGAAAAAGAAGCCTGAATTTGTTTAAACAATGTGTACAAGTTAAATCTTTAAAAAAAAAATTAGTTATAGGTTAAATGGGGACGACCAAATAAGATGGCCCGTGTAATTTTCACGTATATTAATGGTATATGTTAGAATTATCAACACACGTGTCATAATCTATTTATATAGGTACAAGTCTCGTGATAGCCTCATGACAGAGACCAAGGTTTCATTTGTTTGCCTTGACGGTGGTTTGGATTTTAATCATTCAAATCTAACATATTAAGTGCATTTATTTTTTAAGTCTGAATCTGAAATATTCAGATGTTAATCGTTAAGTGTGTTTATGAACTACCACCACCTTCCTCAACCACCATCACCACCACCACCATCCACCATTATCAACATCCATCACCCACTATTCTCAACTATAATCTACACTACCAATCACTACTATCTACTACCTAGAACCGCAACCCTCAACCAAAATCCCTATCAACCAACGTCTCTAGTCGGCATCCACAAATACCATCGCTAGCCATCATCACCACATACTTTAGAAAAATATTTTGTTGATAATAAATTAAGTAAATTAATATTTTTTTTAAAGTATTAGATTTATTAATTTTTAAATAAAGATAAGTTTTATTCATTCAGATGTTGAAAAAAAAAACAGTCTTAATCATTTAGAATTTATATCTTAATACACATTTTAATATTCAGAGTGTATACAGATTCAGAAATCATAATCTTAATGCATATCTTGATATTCAGATGTGCTTTCAGATTGAGACGTCTTAATCTTAAGAAAACAAATGAAGCCTAACACGAGAAGAGTTATTTATGATGTTTTCGGATTGATATCAATATTAGCTCTAACATTAAAAAGCGTTGGAATTGTCTGGATTATCAAAATTTCAAGAATGGTATTTTTATGATTTGACTCTAAGAGGTAATTTCACAACTTGAACTTCATTTATTATGCATTGATGAGTATAAGCCGTGTATTTATGAGTTGAATTGAAGTCTTGATGTTAGCCTTAGGATATGTTAGCCTTAGGATGGGTCATTAATAGTGGTGATTGGGTGGTTGAAAAAGATGATGAATAATAGTCGAAAGTATTAAATGGACCCTGTAAAAACCCAAGTAGCATTTATAACCTATCAAATTGAATGAGAATGTAATGGTAAATCAAGATTTCACCTTACAGATTGAATTAAAGGTTTGGGTGGTTTGGAGTCAATAACCAAGATCAAAATGAATTATTTTGAGCGTAAAAATGATATGGTTGAGTTATATTTATGTAGATTAATAATTATTGATGGAATAAGCTCACTGGGATTGCTTAAAAGGCAAGGGTTGAGGTACTAGAAGATTTATCTTTTTTTAGTTTATTTCCTCAAATTTTATATCTTCAAACGTTTATATATGGAATTTGAAATGTGAATACATGTTCGTTCTAGTGAGAGAGGATGCCAATAGATTGCATGGTTGTGTTATCTTTGTTTACCTCGAAAATACGAGTAACAATTAAATTTGATTTGTGATTTTAAAGATATGTGATCTAGTCCAATACCAAGTAATAAGTAAGTAATATAGAGTATAAATGAGAGGAATCGATGAACAAAACCAGTGTTACTTGGGCAATATGGACCTCGAGCTCGATGACCTCGGGGTGGTTTAGGGACGATAAAGCAAGAACAGTAAAGTAAGAGCAGTAAAGCTAGAAAATAATTCTGAAGAACAATGAACGAGAAATTAAGATAGTATATTCTTTGCCAATGATTAGATGATGTTTACAAATGATTAGGCTCCCCTTTATATAGGAGGGGAGACCCTAAATATGGTACATTTCTATTTACAGTAAAGAATCTTATTGGGACATCTGTGTAACCGCCTAGTACAAATTGGTACTAATTCGTACAAATCTATTCTGGAATTTGTGCCATGATCTTTGGGGACGTGGCAAGAATCTTGTCCTTTCCGTATCAAACTCATAACGGCTTTATTTAGGCACCAGTCGTATTTCGCTCGGATTCTCATCGAGCACCTAGGCCCTCGAGCCTCTTATTCCGTCTTCGAGCTCGAGCTCGAGCTCGACCTCTACCTGGATTCTGCCCTTGTTTCTCGAGCCTACAAAATAGGGGTATAAGATTTTGACCGTATACAGATAGTCCCCGCGTTTCTTAGAATGAAATGATAGAAAACGATTTCTCGACCCTTCGATGCCCCAACCATGATGCCAGTCTCGTGATGTCAGCAACTGGTGTCACTAAAAGGTCGTGAAAGGTCACGTCTGCACAATTTTCGAAAAGCCATTAATTGAAAACGGATAATGGTTAGCCGTTTGTCTTCCTTAACACGCCTAGGTGACCTCCATAAATACTTCAACTTTTTACTTTGCAAACTTTACTTTCCACAGCATCTTAAACCTACATTAACTTCTTCATTCTCTCTGAGTTTATCCTTCTGATCACGCCCAACTATGCCTTATAAAAGGACTAAGCGAACGCTGCAAATATAATCTGAGTATTTAGCCCAGAGTCGAATCCCACAGGGAATTAATCTATCAATTATCGTTGTCAGACTCACTCGATTCTTCGTAATCAACTTCCCAAAGATTATGAATAACAGTTGTTGGTGTTTCTACTAACTACAACTAAATGAAATTGAGTAAATTAAAAGCTAACTATTACTGGTTTGTAAACAAATAAGAGAAGGATCTAAGGTTGTGGTTTCCCCTGTTGATGGAATCCCTTCCTGTTATATTTCATATAGTTTGTCCTAAATGTCTCTCTATCAATCATGAACACTCTTGCTACCGTAAATCTCTCCCGAGTACTTACGACAATTTACTAAACGCACTCTACCAAGTTACGCTACCTAGCTTTTATTATATCTCACTTTAGATTGAACCCAAGGTATCGTTATCCCTAATCCAACCTTTAAACCCTCGGTTATGGATCCCTCCTATACTTTGGGAGTGGTGTTGTTCAACAACTACCTAAATATGCACCCGCTCTCGAGTAGATACACACTAAATAGGCACAGCTAATTGAGGGCCCTTCAATCAACTACAACATGAACTTAGTTGAACAAATAGAGATTAAACCAAGCAAACTATATTAATATAACAAGATGTTCATCCTCAACAGGTTCCACCAAAACCTTAGACTAAATAAATTAGCTACTCATAGTTGTGCTAAGAATAACAATAGAAGAATTCATCATAAATGGGAAAAACACAAGGAAGAAAGATGAGATTTGATGCCCAATTGTCCTCCTTGCCTCTTGCCTTTCTTTTCCTTGAACAAGACTATAAACCTCGATAATCCTCTCTTTTGGGCGAGTTGAACCTTATATAGGTTAAGTGGAATTGTCCCAACGATGCTCGAGGACCTCACCAAGAGAATCGAGTCAGGGGAAAAGAGGATAGAAACAAACGACGAAAAGGTAGAGACCTACAACATGAGGGTCGATCAAATTCCAGGTGCACCCCCGATTTTAAAGGGTGTGGATTCGAAATAGTTCGTGCAAAGACCTTTTCCCTCGAGCGCGGCCCCAAAGCCCATCCCGAAAAAATTCAAAATTCCTGACCTAGCAAAATACAACGGGACTTCGGATCCGAACGAGCATATGTCACGACCCGAAATTCCCACCATCGGGACCGTGATGGTGTCTAACATTGAACCCGCTAGACAAGCCAACGTGAATATTCAGATTCATTAAAAACCTTTATTATTAAGTGAGAACAAGTAAAATACGACTTTTTCCATAAATAAAATCTTAAAATGAGAACGAATAAAAGAAATACATAACTAAATCCGCAATTTTTTTTACGAATTCTCCAAAATGACCAAACCCATATCTTTGGAGTCACAATGTCACAGACTATCTAAGATTAATACATAAAAGGGTCCGAAAGAAATAAATACATATGTTTTGAAATACTAAAACATAAATGAAGAAGGGGAAGGGGACGCCAAGGCCTGCGGACGCCTGCAGGACTACCTCAGTGTCTCCGAGTGGACTGAAGGAAGCCTCCTAGCTCAATATCCATTGGGTCCTGTACCGGGATCTGCACAACAAAAATTGTGCAGGTGTAGTATCAGTACAACCGACCCCATGTACTAAGTAAGTGCCGAGCTTAACCTCGGCGAAGTAGTGACGAGGCTAGGACACGACAAATAATATCACCTGTGCAATTCAATAATATATAAAAGAAATAACGACACGGAGTAAATAGTTAAGTACAAAAACGGGGGAAAACATGCTGGGGAAAATGGGTAGCAAGTTACTGGAATAACGGAACAAGGCGACCGTTTAAATATCAAAATAATAACAGGAATTAACAATACCGAACAAACAAGTGCACGGAATGTCCCCTCATGCTAAAATATCATAAACATGGCACGAAATGTCCCCTCGTACTAAATATCATAAACATGGCACGGAATGTCCCCTCGTGCTAAAATATCATAAAAATGGAACGGAATGTCCTCTCGTGCTAACTATCATAAACCTGGAACGGAATGTCCCCTCGTGCTAAATATCATAAACATGGCACGGAATGTCCCCTCGTGCTAAATATCATAAACATGGCACGGAATGTCCCCTCGTGCTAAATATCATAAACATGACACGGAATGTCCCCTTGTGTTAAATATCATAAACATGGCACGAAATGTCCCCTCGTGCTAAATATCATAAACAACAGTTTGGCAAAGAAAAATCAACGATAAGAACCATAAATCACAACATCCCGGCAAGGGAACAATCAACAAAAATAATACCGTCCCGGCAAGGGACACAACTATAACCGATCTTACACAAGTGTATAATTAACAAATATTCCTCAACCGTATAAATGCTCAACAGTGTTCACAACCAAGAATTTCCATCAAATGAATAATTATCAAATTGATATTAAATCCATAACACAATAAATCTTAATGAAATCACATAATTACTAACATCCGACTCACGGTCATGCTTGATAACAACATATAGGATTCGTCACCTCACCTATACGTTGAACATGGAATAATCACGTAGAAAATAAGACTCAACACCTATTCCCTCAAGCTAAGGTTAGGCCAAACACTTACCTCGACCTCCACGATCAAAATCAATCCTCAAGCACCACTTTTCCTTTTGAACCCGACTCCAAATCAATCGTATCTAGACATAATCGACTCAATAACATCAATAAATTCTAAACAATTCAATTCCAATGCTTAATTATAGACTTTCTAACATTCTTCCCAAAAATCGACCCAAGGCCCGCCTGGTCAAAACACGAGGTTCGGACCAAAACCCGATCACCCATTCACCCATTCACCCATGAGCCCGAATATATAATTTGTTTTGAAATCCAACCCCAAAACGAGGTCAAATTCCCCATTAATCAAAAAGCCCTAACTCTACCCAAATCCCTAATTTTCTACCCTTAATATCATGTTTTCGGCCTAGAAATCTAATGGGTGTTGATAAAAATGGAAGGAAATGAGTTTAGGATTACATACCTATGAAGCTATGGTGAAATTTCCCTTCAAAAATTGCCCAAAGAGGTGTGGAGAAGAAGAAGTTGTGAAAATGGGGTAAAATCCCGTAATGTATTATGTTTTTGGGAAAAAATAATAACTGGGCAAAAATACCCTATGCGTTCGCGGTCTGCCTAATGCGTTCGCATAGGTTGACAGTAATTAACCTCCGCGTTCACGACCTATACGGTGTGTTCTCATAGCCTAATGCTACCCAGTCCCCCAGCTCCAACCTAAGGCAGTGCGGTCGCGATCTAACCTATGCGATCGCACAGTTGCCCCTGACCCACACTCCGCGTTCGCATCCATATGGGTGCGTTCGCATTGAGTAAAGACTGCCCTGCCCCCAACCCTCTCTAAACCTATGCGTTCGCACCCCCTTATATGCATTCACATAGAGTAATTTCCACCCCCTCCCAAACTTGTGTTATGCGTTCGCATAGCACAAAACACCAGACACCAGCAAACAGTTTTTACACCATTTTCAAGTTCAAAAACACCCCGACACCTATCCAAAACACACCCGATCCCTCGGGGCTCCAAACTAAATATGCACACAACCTCAAAAACATCCTAAAGACTTATTCGTGCGATCAAATCGCCAAAATAACGTCATAAACAACGAATTAAACCCCAATATCAATGAAATCTTCTAAAACTTCAAAATTTGCATTTATGGGCCGAATCACGCCAAACGAATTCCATTTCTTACCAAACTTTACAGATATGACACAAATATTATATCGAACCTGTACCGGGCTCCGGAACCAATATACAGTCCCGATACCACATGTTTCACATATAATTACACTTTCAAAAATCTCTTATATTTTCAGAAAACAATTTCACGGGACCTCAGAATTCGATTCCGGGCATACGCCCAAGTCCCATATTTTCCTCGGACACTCCGGGACCATCAAATCACGTGTACGGGGTCCGTTTACCAAGAATGTTGACCAAAGTCAACTTTATTCAAATTTCAACTACAAAATTGCTAATTTCTTCAGTTTTTCACATAAAGGCTTCCCGGCTCCATGCTTGGGCTGCGCACGCAAATCGAGGTGAGATAGAAGGAGGTTTTCACGACCTTAGAACAAAGAATTAACTAAAATACACGGGATGACCTTTTGGGTCTGTTGATACCCAATTTTTCCTCAAAACTATTTTCAAAGCTACATATTACTTTTAAGATCACTTTTAATGTGAGTGGTATTTTTTCACAATTTTTCGTATTTTTATCAACTCATTTTCTATTCATTTAAGTATTTTTTATAGTCAATTAATATTCATAAATTATGTTATAAATAATTTCAAAAATGTTTCCCAGCTCAATATATCATTTGTAATCCTATTTAATTCTATCAGGGTTTAATTATTTCACAAATTAACCAATTAGGCACTATTTAACTATAATTATACAAATTTTGCAACTACGGCCTAATTGCGCATTCAAGCTATTTTAATTCGATAATTAATCATTTTTGTACTTTTATATTAGCTTATTACCTTAAATTTCATTTATGCAACATTAATTTCACTTTTTATACAATTATTACCTATTCTTGTTAATTATTTATCTAATTTTAATGGGTATTTAACAATTAGCCATATTTATTTAAATTCTAGCCTAATTCTAACCCAACCCATCAGATTTTTAACAACCCAATTCCATACCCAGCCCAAATCAATTCCATACCCGGCCCAACCCCGGATCTATCTGAGCCGTTAATCAAATTAGATCAACGACCCAAATTCCACCTTCCATAATTAACTAAGACCTACCCCCCCCTCCGACCTCTCATTTTCCCCGTCTCTCATTCTCTCTCTATCTCTCTCTGATTCTCTCTAGAACCTTTCCTTGCCTCCCTCCTCCGATTTAGCTTGTTCATCTTCTCCGGGTAGTTTCCTCGCCGGAAACTATGGTCTCCCATCATCTCCTGGTTACTGCTTCACCCTACACCGGTTTAATGACACCCTAAGGCCCTCAGGTGAACTGGAGAGGTTCAAATCCTACCCATGGTCCCACATGCCATCTTCCGGCCTCCTCTGGCCGTCTGAGTAAGAGCCATGACTTTCCGGCTAATGCCGACGACATCTTTAAGGTTTTTCTTGTTTCTTTGGGCTCTCTGAAATCCTAAATCCTGGTATTTTTATGATTTCTTTTAGATCTGTCTTAGATCTGTGTATATCATGAAGCTTTTTACATGTTTTCTTCAAAAACCTTCCTATTCTAAGCGATCTTTCATCTCAAAATTAGGGTTTCATAACCCCTCTTTAAAAAAAAATGATTTTGCTTATGTTTTAATATCATTCTATGATTCTTTTTATGATTCACTGATTTACTCGGAGTTCTCTTTTCATTTTTGACTTACAATGCTAAAAACCTTAGGTTTTCCTAATTCTGAGTCTGTCTTTAACTCATATGTTTGTTTAAATGCATGAACTGTTATTTCTCATAAATGTTTAAGCTTTCTGTGAGTTTACCCTGTTTTTGCTTATTAGGGTTCCTGACTATGTTCTCTTTTCTTATATCATGTTCAATGTTACTGCTTTGTCTCTAAACCTGTGTGATTTTGCTACTATAGTCACTAGGGTTTCAACTCTTTGATTCCCATTGTTCGTTTAAATGTGTGCTTGCCTCGAATCTCTTATTCTATGTGATTATTTACCTTGCTATGCTTTTTCTTGCCTATTATTTGCCTAACTGATTTTGTTTCTGTTCGAATCCCTAACTCTCTGCAACTTTACCTTGTTTGCACCCCTGATTCCTGGAGATTTGAAAAGCCTTACTGATTTCTTATGAGATGTTCTTATTGACTTTCGACTTTATTTTCTTACCTTGTTACATAATTGATTAACTGTTAATTGATCACTATTTCCTTAAGTGATATCTTCTGAACCTAGTCTCAATTGTATACTTGAATTGGGGTGAAATTGTTTCCTTATATGTCACAGACATAAGAACTTTCCTTAATTGTTATTTTACCTACTAGCCGTTTGAGTTTAACCCCTTCAATTAAGGGATACCTAATTGCCTGTTGTACTTACACTGTTCTTACATTTCTCTAAGCTATATATGGTCCTTTCCTTATTTAATACTCACCATGTGAATCACTCCCTTGAATATAGGGATACTTGTACTAATTGGGTACTGATTGATATTCAGTCCCACAATCACTGGTTACTTCTGATTTTTTCCTTATTTTTCATCAAGCTTTCAAACTATATATATACTGTATTCATTCATTGCACAGACACACAAACATAGACTAATCTGTGCACTCTCTTCACAACTCAACTTGCTCTCTCTCTCTATTCTCTTTTCTGTGCTACTTGTTACTATTCTAAGTTAGCCGGCTGCAAGCCAAGGCTGACTATTGTGTATCTCTTACTGCCTGTTTGTGTTACTGCTTTCTTCATCATACTGGTATGTCCTAGTTTATATTTTTCAGTCCCCAAAACAACATGTTTCCATTACTGTTATGATCCCTGAAGTTTCTCATCTATGCTTTACTGGTTCTTCTGATTGCCAACATGTAATTATGACTTCATGTTATGTCTAGTTTATCTTATTTGATATCCTGCCTTAGTGTAAACCTTTCTGTTCATGTTCGGTACATCAGTTTGGAAAACCTTCCTGTATTTGATCCTGTCCTGTACCCCTATGCTTTACTGTGTCCCTAATCCCCTGAATCTTTAAGGATCCTTAACTGTATGCTATTTACTACATGCTGGCCATCATGTAATCTATGTGTTCCCAACCCCTCCTATCCATGTGTGAGAACTTGGATGCTGAACCTAACTTGGTTCTGTGTATGGTGCTGAATATGTTTGGTTTCTCCTCTGTTCTTCTAGGCTGTCTTATTGAGATTACTTTTTCCTGGTTTTTTTACAAAACTGTTCCAAGTAATCTTTCTGAACTGTTTCCTACTTATCCTTTTCCAAAACTATTCAAAAACTTGTTTTAAAACTATTCTCTTAGATTCCTTTAAACTATGATCACTTCTACTATACTCTAAGATAATAGGTTCTGCCCCTTTTGTGTGAGCATTGCTTAGGGACCCTTGAGCTCCCTCTAAACTTTGACACACAAGAGCTGGCTCTTCCCCACTGCACTTACTCCATCTTGGCTATGAAATCTGGGTGTGAGCACTGCCCGGGATCCTATGAGATCCTTAGGGAACTCTGACACAGCCGAATTATGTGAAAGACTGTGAAATACCACTTGGCATTGGGAGTTCTGGAGATTTGGGCCTATTGGTAGGCTCCCTATAGTATAACTTCTTAATTTTCTTATTTATGTAATTCATGCAACATTGGTCTGTAATAACTTATTGTAAACAAAAATTGGGGATGGATAGTGGAAAAGGGGAAGGGTAGCTGCACATGCTATAGATATCAAAGGGTATAAATCATGCTTAGGTTTTGTTGACCCAAGTCACTGCATAGTTTTGAAGATTGACAAAGGCTGACCAGTTGAACCAAGTCCATCAGAGCACACATTCTTGAACTGAATAGCTGGCACATGAACTGTATATGCATAGGAGATATTTGTGATTGTGAAGTATCAATGAACCAAGAGATTGTCTCCTAATGCGAAAAGGTTGCAAACTGATGAGAGAATAGAAGTTGAATTCAGCAAGGAAAGTAACAAAGGAAGGAAGTTGAGTTTAATTCGAATTCTTTCTCCCAGGAAGAGTTGAACTAGAATTGATCAACAAATTCAACTACTGACTCTATAAATACTCGAAGTACTTCTGCTGGAGAAAGAGACGCACAAGTACTGAAGTGAATCAAGATCTGAAAGCAAATTCCCAGAGTTGTTTTGCAAGCAGATTTATTGTGCGTACAAAGAGCTACATATCAACTAGAAGAACCAGTTTCATCGTTGATGTATTGAGTCTAGTTGATTGTAGTAGGTGTTACAATATTGTATCTTATCAGCTTTCTTAGAAGCAAATTGTAATAGGTACACATTGTTCAAGTTAGAGTTAACTTGAAGCTTGTAGAAATTAGCTAGAGGCTAGTTGATACAAAGGGATTAGAGTTAGTCCTAGGATTACAAAAGAGTTTATTTTGTAAGTCCGTTTGGCTCAGAGTTTTTAGTGAATAGTTTGAGCAAATCTTACTAAGGAGTAGGTCGTGATTTTTTTCACCTTTTGAGCCAGGTGTTTTCCACGTAAAAATCTCTGTGTTTTTACTTTACTGCTTTTATTATTCCGCACNTGGGTACCACACTTTTAACCTATATTCTTATGTGGTATTGATGTCTAAAACATCAATTGGTATCAGAGCAGGTTATCCTTGAAAAGGCTAACACCTTGGAAAAGATCAAAATGAGTGCACCACCTGGGAACTGGGAAGGTCAATCAACTGCAAGGCCACCACTCTTCAATGGCCAGTACTACTCTTGGTGGAAGAACAGGATGAAGGACCACCTGATAGGAGAAGACTATGAACTCTGGGACATAGTCACTGATGGGCCTCTAGCTACAATGAAGAAGACTGCTGAAGGTGTGGATGTACCAAAGACTAGGGCTGATTGCACTGCTGAAGACCTGAAGAAATGGGAGAAGAATGCTAAGGCCAAGAAGTGGCTAGTTTGTGGATTAGGTCCAGATGAATACAGCAGAATCCAAAGTTGCACCACAACCAAATAAATCTGGGATACTCTACAAGTAGCCCATGAAGGAACACCTCAGGTAAAGAGGTCAAGAGGTACTCTACTATACTCTCAGTATGAAAACTTCACTATGAAAGAAGGAGAGACTATCCAAGAGATGTATATAAGGTTCACAACCTTGACTAATGAACTAAAATCTCTTGGAAGAGTCATTCTTGAAGAGGACAGGGTTGAGAAGATCCTAACAAGGGTCTTGCCACTTTCCTGAGAAAGCAAAATCACTGCTATCCAGGAATCCAAAAATATGGCAACCTGAGATTGGATGAGCTGATTGGAAACCTCACTGCCTATGAACTCAGAAAGCAGACAATGAAGATGGATGGACCAAAGAAGGAGAGGAGTCTAGCTCTGAGAATCACTGAGGGACCAGATCTAGAGGAAGATGAGTTAGCCATGATTACCAAAGAATTCAGAAACTTCCTCATGAGGAAGAAGGGCATCTCTAGAGGAGGAAACTACAACAAAGAAAAAGCTCCAGAAAGGCCAACCAACGAGGGATGCTACAAATGTGGTAAGACTGACCATCTCATCAAAATCTGTCCCTAGTGGGAAGTAGAATGGAAAAAGAGAGATATGAAAGAAGGAACAGGAAGAAGGAACTGGTCCAACCCAAGATGACCACAACACAAGATATGGTCGCTGCTTGGGGCGAAAGATCATATGAGGAATCAGAAGATGGGGAGACTGAAGATCAGGCGCTCATGGCAATTGGAGAATCTGATGAAGAATCACAGGTACAAGTGAGAGGAAGCAACCAAATTTGGTTTTTGGATAGTGGCTGCTCAAAGTATATGACGGGGAACAAGGAACAATTCCTTTCACTTGAAAACCTCAAAGGAGGAAATGTCTCCTTTGGAAATGGAAAGAAAGGTGAAATTATAGGGGTTGGCAAAGTAGGTAAGGATGACACACGTTCCATCGAACATGTGTACTTGATAGATGACTTGAAATATAGCCTGATCAGTTTCTCACAATTGTGTGACAGAGGTAACCTGGTTGCTTTCACTTCCACAAAATGTTTTGTTATTAACTTGCTTACTGACAAGATTGTTTTGCAGGGAAAGAGAATGAATAGTATCTATGTCATAGACTTGTCCACACTGTCTGAAAATGAACTCACTTGCTTAAGTGTTTTGGACAGTGATCCCCTCCTTTGGCACAATCGACTTGGATATGCAAGTCTAAATCAACTTAACAAATTAGTCTCTAAGGACTTAGTGGTGGGAATCTCTAACATTAAGTTCAAGGAATACAAAGTTTGTGAGGCATGTGCAATGGGGAAGCAGGTAAGATCCTCATTCAAAAGTAAGAAAATGGTCAGTACCACCAGGACGTTGGAATTGGTTCATCTGGATCTGTGTGGGCCAATGAGAACTCTGAGCAGAGGTGGTAAGAAATATGTGATGGTTCTAGTTGATGATTATTCAAGGTTCACTTGGACCTTATTTCTAACATCTAAGGATGAAGCATTTGATATGTTCACCTCATTTGTTAAGAAATCTCAAAATCAGTTAGGAAATCAACTAGCATCAATAAGATCTGACCATGGTACTGAATTTGAGATTGCAAAGTTTGCTGAATTATGTGATGAACATGGTATCAATCACAACTTTTCTGCCCCTAGAACCCCACAGCAAAATGGGGTTGTGGAAAGAAAGAATAGAACTCTTGAAGACATGTCAAGAATCATGCTTCTTTCTAGAAAGCTACCACACATCTTCTGGGCAGAAGCAATAAAAACTGCCTTCTATATAATAAATAGATGCATGATCAGCCACTGGTAGAGAAGACTCCTTATGAATTACTCAAAGGAAGAAAGCCCAACATATCCCATCTTAGGGCTTTCGGTTGTGTCACGCCCCCAAACTAGGGG
>MDKH01105640.1:0-34386 GCA_005239495.1 Nicotiana undulata
AGATTTGACGCGGAGCGGTGATAGCAGCCATTCTCTCAGAGTCGACGAGGTAGCAGCTGGCGTCCGTTGTCCCGTCCCTCATTTCCCTATTCTTCCTTTTGCATTAGAAATTTGAGACTTAAAAACTTCAGTATTACTATTCTCAGTTGTATTGATGTTAGTAGCTCATGACTGCGTGACTCCAGATCCTAGGGTGATTGTTGGAGCTTGATTTCTTTTGTTAGACTGTTTTAAATGATTAAAAATGTCAGTATTTCTATGAATTGAGCCAATGATGAGTAAATTTCTCTAGTAAATGAATTGAGTATTGTTGTAACGGCTGGCTAGCCTGGTTCCACGACAGGTGCCATCACAACCCGGAAACGGGTCGTGACAATCCCACCTTTTGATGCAAATTGTTTGAATTGCAGGAACTGAGTTGATTTGTAAATATTGATCCAAAAGACCTCAAAAAGATGCAGAACATGCAAAATCCCAGCGTCCACTTTTTCGCTGCAACAGATTTCTCTCCGCTGCCCCACTGTCAAAATTCAGAGAGTTATTTTTAAGGCCAAGCAAAACGCTGTCCGCGCTATTTTTCCGCTGCTGCGTTTCAGTCACCGCTGCAGCGGCCATTATTCTGCTGCATCAAAAGCCATTCCGCCGTGGCACTCAGAAATACGCTAGGAGCAGATTCTTCATAGGGGCAATTTTGTTCAGTATTTTCAGCCTAGTATAAATAGATATTTTTCTCATTTTTTTAGGTAAGCAGCCATTTGGAGAACACATGAATAGTGCTTTTTGACTATTTTGAGTAACTTTAGCTTAGCTTTAACCATAGTTCTTCAATTATTATCTTGTATTTTACATTTATGAGCTTAATTTCATCTTCCACTTGTGTTTCTTCTTCAAATATGAGTAGTTAGACCCTTAAGCTAGGGTTGTGACTCAACCCTAGTGTGAGTAATTAATGAGTTTTCAATTTTAGGATGATTATGTGTATGGGTGTTTGGTATTTAGCTTAATTTGTGCATAAATCTCAGATTTGGTAGTTGCAAACACTATTTCAAGCCTTAATGACTAGGGTCACTCTTGAGAAAGAGGACCCAAGTCTAGGTAATTGAGCTAACAAGGTATTGGGGCAAACTCAAGAGATTGATATCCCCAATAAAAGGATGAATGCTAGAGATACACCCGACTTGAGCCAATTCATGTGCATAAATGAAAACACCCAATTGTGCTTGAGAAGGCCAAATTGGGCAAAGTCACCCATATTACCGAGAGGTAGTGGGTGAGCAACTTTACATGAGGTTATGCCTTTCACCCACATTTCACAAGGTCGTTCTCAATTTTAGACCCTATTATTCACCCGCCTAGGAGGAAGTCACAGCCCTAGTCCTTTTATCAACTGAGAAAATCCACAAAAAGACATTAGTTAGCTAGTTCATAGTTTCATTTAGACTAAATCATAGTATAATCACAAAAACGTTTTATGAGAAATGTAATTAAGAGCACGGCACACCACTAGATCACTTAGACACTCAACGCCCACATTCATAGCTCCCTGTGGAAATCGATCCCGACCCTTCGGGTAAAAGCTGCTTCGACCCCCTTCCTTGCTACTCTTTAGTGGTATAGGTGGGAGCTGATCACTTTTTGGCACCGTTGCCGGGGAGCTTTAATGGTGTTGATTATCTACTTGCATAGTGGTGTCAATTGTTCTTCTTTCCTTCTGTTTGCTAACGTGTATGTTTAAATTCAATATAGGTACATTTGGCGGATCCTTTATGCAATATCATTTCGGGGGAGGAGGTATATGAGAACGGAGAGGATGAATTGAATCAAGTACCTCCACCTCCAAGATGAGGCCGACAAGCCAATCTTAATGATGATATTCCAGACCCTCCCCCCGCCTCCACCTCCCAGAGTTGCCCCTCGGGTGCTTCCAAACGAGGGGTACGCAAGTGCTATTGTCTCGCCTAGAATCTGGGCGGGCAACTTCCAAATCACAAATGTGATGCTGACACTCCTGGAGCAGCGTGGGTACTTCATAGGAGCTCCCCACCAGAATGCTTACAAGCATTTAAAGGGGTTCGTAGATACCTGCTGGAGAAGCAAGCAAACAAACGTCTCAGAAGACCCCTTAAGGATTAGGCTATTTCCCTTCTCTCTCCGAGGGAAAGCTCTAGATTGGCTTGAGCGACTCCCCAACCATTCCATATCCACATGGGATGAGTTGCCGGACAAGTTCATTTCTAAATTCTTCTCTCCTGGACACATGGCGACATTAAGAGATGAAATATTGGCTTTCAAGCAAGCGCCAAATGAGCATCTTCATGAGATTTGGGAACGCTACAGAACTATGGTCAAAGCGTGCCCAAACAATGACACGACGGAGGCCATGATACAACAGACTTTATACCGAGGCATTAATACCACAAATCAGTCTCGTCGGAGGCAACTTTATGAAGCTAACTTACACTGAGGCATGTGACATCTTATATGAAATGGATGACACTTCGTCAGCATGGCAAAGTAGAGAAAATGTGCCTCAGGGTGATCCAAGTGTTATTAACCTCCACAAAGAGCTTCAAGATCATGGGCAGGCAATTGCCGATCTTACCACCAAC
Organism: Nicotiana undulata; assembly: GCA_005239495.1. Lineage (NCBI taxonomy): Eukaryota > Viridiplantae > Streptophyta > Magnoliopsida > Solanales > Solanaceae > Nicotiana > Nicotiana undulata. The sequence goes on from MDKH01105640.1 coordinate 2,610, forward strand.
ATGAATCAACTTGCTAAGGCACATCTTCAACAAATACAAGGCCCAAACAAAGTGCATGCTATGAAGGGGGTAAATCATTTGGTGAACAAGCGAAGGACTTGTGAGAATCAAATGCAAAACAACAATGACCAATGTGATCAATGAGTGAGTGGGTATAATCAAGAAGATTCTTATGGTGATCAAGATGAAGATGTGATGTATGCCAACAATTTTCAAGGGCAAAGGAGCAATCAAGGAAGCAATCAAAATTGGAATAATCAAGGGACCAACCAAAGTTGGAACAATAAAAGGCAAAGCAATTGGAACAATAATAACAACTCAAACAATTTGGGGAACAACAACCAACAATGGGGAGGCAACCATAGCAATTGGGGTGGTAATAGTAATCGTGGGTCAGGCTTTCAAAGGTCCCGATGTACCAACAACCAAGCAATCCACCCCCGTATCAATCACAAGGCCAAGGTTCCTCAAGTAATGACATGGGTAGAATTGAGTAAATGTTCAAACAAATGATGGAACGCAATGCGGATTCAGATGCTCAACTTGCCTCCCATAACACCTCCATTCGAAATCTTGAAGTTCAAATGGGACAAATCTCACAAGCCTTGAACACACGCCCGAAGGGAGCACTACCTAGTGATACAGTGGTGAACCCCAAGGGTGGGAACAATAACAACAATATCGGTCATGCCATGGCGGTGACCACAAGAAGTGGACGAGGTTGTGAGGTTAGTTATTCAAAGAAAAAGAGAGTTGTTGGTGATGATGATGACTCGAAAAATAATGAAATCCCGATTGTGGTTGAGCATGTGGTGGAAGAGCCAACAACTAGTGATGTGAGGATTGATATTCATGACCATGAGGAGGAATTGCAAAGTGACGTGAACCCATCTAGGGAACACGTAATTGACATGCCCGAGCCGGTTGTGTTGAAAGCAAAGACACCATTTCCTAGGCCTCCTCCTCCCTATCCTCAAAGGATGGAAAAGCAAAAGAATGAGAACCAATTCAAGAAATTTTTTGACATGATGAAGAGTTTATCCATCAATGTTCCTTTGGTTGAAGCACTTGAGCAAATGCCCGGGTATGCCAAGTTCATGAAGGACTTGGTCACAAAGAAAAGGTCAATGGAGTGCGAGACTATAAAGATGACTCACCAAGTGAGTGCAATAGTGCACTCAATGGCACCCAAGCTTGAAGACACTGGGGCATTCACCATTCCTTGTACAATTGGTAGCGCAGATTGTGCCAAGGCATTGTGCGACTTGGGAGCTAGCATAAATTTGATGCCCTATTCGGTCTTCAAAACCTTGGAAATTGGTCAACCTAGGGCTACTTCCATGCGACTTCAAATGGCAGATTGATCTATGAAGCGGCCTCTTGGGATCATTGATGATGTGTTAGTGCGGGTTGACAAGTTCATTATTCTCGCGGATTTTGTTATCTTGGATTGTGAGGTGGATTATGAAGTTCCTATCATCTTGGGAAGGCCCTTTCTTGCAACGGGGAAGGCCTTAGTTGATGTGGAGGCCGGTGAGCTCACCTTCCGGGTGGACGATGAAAAGGTCGTGTTCCACGTTTGCAAGTCAATAAAGAAACCCAATAGCACAGAGGTGTGTTCTTTCATGGACCTTGTCACCGAGGTCATTATTGATGAAACAAGCTCAATGATAAATGTTGAAGACCCTGTGGAAGAAGCTTTATTGAATCATGATGATATTGTGGGGGATGGCTTGATCGAGTGTACCAATGCTCTACAAGGCATGGGTTCTTATTCATATGGTCCTCGAAAGTTATCCTTGGATTTGGAGAATCGGAAAACTCCTCCGACAAAGACTTCAATTGAAGATCCACCTACCTTGGAGTTGAAGCCACTTCCACCACACCTCAGGTATGAATTCTTGGGTCTTTCTCGTACTTTACCTGTTATACTTTCATCTTGCCTAACCAAATTGCAGGTAGACTCTACTCTCAAAGTGCTAAAAAAGAGGAAGAAGTCCATAAGTTGGACACTTGCTGATATTCAGGGTATAAACCCCGCATTTTGTATACACAAGATCATTCTTGAGGATGGAGCAAAGCCTTCCGTAAAACACCAACGGAGGCTAAATGAGACAATACAAGAGGTTGTCAAGAAAGATATAATCAAGTGGCTCGATGCTGGGGTCGTCTACCCAATCTCTGACAGTGCTTGGACTTCTCCAGTCCAATGTGTTCCAAAAAAGGGTGGCATGAACGTGGTACAAAATGACAAGAATGAACTTATTCCAACAAGTACAGTCACTGGTTGGCGGGTATGCATGGATTACCGCAAGTTGAACAAAGTGACCCGCAAGGATCACTTCCCTTTGCCTTTCTTAGACCAAATGCTTGACAGACTTACGGGGAGAGCTTTCTATTGCTTCTTGGATGGGTATTCAAGTTATAACCAAATCTTGATAGCTCCAGAAGACCAAGAAAAGACAACCTTCACTTGTCCTTATGTGACATTTGCTTTCTCCATGATGCCTTTTGGATTGTGCAATGCACCCGCTACATTCCAGCGGTGTATGATCGCAATTTTTACTGATATGGTTGAAGAATTTCTATAGGTATTCATGTATGATTTCAGTGTGGTTGGGGACTCCTTTGATGAATGCTTGAAAAATCTTGATAAAGTCCTTGCCCGTTGTGAAGAAACCAACCTAGTGCTCAACTGGGAAAAATGTCACTTTATGGTTGAAGAAGGGATAGTTCTGTGACACAAAATCTCAAAGCATGGAATTGAAGTAGACAAGGCCAAGATCGAGGTCATTTCCAAATTGCCTCCTCCGACCTCGGTGAAGGGAGTGTGTAGTTTTCTTGGGCATGCAGGGTTCTACCGGCGCTTCATTAAATACTTTTAAAAGGTGGTGAATCCTCTTTGAAAGCTATTGGAAAAAGATGTCAAGTTCCACTTTGATAAAAATTGTATGAGAGCATTTGAGTTGTTGAAGCAAAATCTTACTACCACGCCAATTATCACCGTGCCGGATTGGAGCTCTCCTTTTGAGCTAATGTGTGATTCTAGTGATGTGGCAGTGGGGGCGGTTTTGGGCCAAAGGGTGAACAAAATTTTTCACCCCATCTACTATGCAAGCAAGACCATGAACTCCGCCCAAATGAACTACACCGTCACCGAAAAAGAGTTGTTGGCTATAGTCTTTGCAATGGAGAAATTACTGCCTTACTTTATGGGCGCCAAGGTGATAGTTCACAGCGACCATGCAACGCTCCGGTACTTAACGATGAAAAAATATTCCAAGGCTAGACTTATACGGTGGTTGTTATTGCTTCAAGAGTTTGATTTGGAGATCGTTGATAGAAAGGGGAGTGAGAACCAAGTTGCCGACCATCTTTCCCGTTTGGAAGAGCAAGGGAGGCCAAGTGATGGTCTTGAGATTAATGATAGCTTCCCGGATGAACAACTTCTATCCGTCTCTATGCATGATATGCCATGGTTCACAGACATCGCCAACTACATCATCACCGGTGTTGTCCCGTTTGAGCTCTCTTCTAACCAAAGTAAGAAGCTTAGACGGGATAGCATGGATTATTATTGGGATGAACCGTATTTGTTCAAGATATGCAATGATGGTGTCATTCGGCGGTGCGTGCCCGAAGAAGAGCAAGTGTCAATTATTGAGTCGTGCCACTTCTCACCTTATGGTGGTCATCATGGAGGGGCAAGGACCGCTTCAAAAGTCTTAAGTTGTGGTTTCTTTTGGCCTACTTTGTACAAGGATGCTAGTGAGTTGGTCAAGCGGTGCGATGAATGCCAAATAATGGGCGTCATATCCAAGAAAGATTAAATGCTTCTCACTACAATTCTTGAGGTGGATATCTTTGATGTTTGGGGAATTGTTTTTATGGGGCCATTTGTTAGTTCATGTGGAAACACCTACATACTTGTGGCAGTGGATTATGTTTCAAAATGGGTTGAAGCCGTGTCTTTGCCCAACAATGAGGCCCGTAGTGTGGTTGGTTTTCTAAATAATAATATTTTCACAATATTTGGGACACCCTGTGCCAACATCAGTGACAGGGTGTCTCATTTTTGCAATAGGGCCTTCGATTCATTGCTAGCCAAGTATGGAGTCAATCATAAAGTGTCTACTCCGTACCATCCTCAAGCAAGTGGCCTAGTTGAAGTGTCTAATCGTGAAATCAAGAACATTTTGGCCAAGACAGTGAATGCTAATCGGACTGATTGGTCCCGGAAGCTTGATAATGCTCTTTGGGATTACCGGACTGCCTTCAAAACACCCATTGGTATGTCTCCTTACCGGTTGGTGTATGGAAAAGCATTTCATCTCCCGGTGGAATTGGTGCACAAGGCACTATGGGCATTGAAGAAGTTGAACTTGGATTGGGATACAACTGCAAATCTGAGAGTTGACCACCTCAATGAGCTAGATGAGTTTAGATTCCATGCATATGCTAGCTCTTCTTTGTACAAAGAAAAAATGAATTACTTGCACGACAAATATGCCAAAGACCGGGAGCTCAAAGTGGGAGACTTGGTTCTTCTGTTCAATTCTAGGCTTCGTCTCTTCCCGTGTAAACTAAAGTTCAAGTGGAGTGGCCCGTTTGAAGTGGTATTGGTTACACCCTTTGGTGCTCTTGATCTCAAAAACAAGAATGGGGAGATTTTTTTGTGTGAATGGGCACTGGGTCAAGCTTTATCTTGGTAAATTTGAAGATAGCCACGTGGTGGCTTTGATGAAATTCCTTTGAACATGGTAACATGCGTCATGCCGCGATGTTAAATCAGGCGCTTCTTGGGAGGCAACCCAAGTGTTTTTCTTTTCTTTCTTTTTGGTTGTTTTTGGTAGGATAGATTTTTTGTGAGGTAACCAGTTGTGAAGTTGATGTAGGACTTGGTGGATACAGTGTGGTGAAAATCTGGGAAATGAGAAAAGTGGAAAATTCCGCTGCAGCGATCAAAAATCCGCTGACAGCGGTGGCCAAGCGTTGTAGCGGAAAATAACTGATGACAGCGGTCCAAATGGGGCAAAATTCATGCTCTTTAAATATCCACTCCGCTGCAGTGTTTACTATTTCGCTGTCGCGGAGTGCATTCCGCTGCGGCGACAGAATTCCGCTTCAGCAGTGAAGGTGAAATCTCAGCAATCAGGAAAGAGCAAAAGCGCGTTCAGCGGTAAAAATCTGTTGTCGCGCTAGGTAAGTCGGTCATGGGTCTCACTCTTTAGTATATATACTAAGGGACCCTCATTTTTTACCATTTCCGCTCATTTGCTTACCACCCAACAAAAGTTACTGCTCATTACTGTTTCACTGTTCATCCAAGCCCTTAATTTCATCCCTTTTTCATCCTTCATCTTCATCAAATTACTGGTATGTTCTCATAATTTACATATAGCTTAGTATTTATTTTTCTTTTTAGGTAGTTTCATTGTGTTTTTCTTTTGTTAGGTTTCTGTATAGAATTAGTGCAACCCTAATCTTTGAAATTGAATTATTAAGGTGTGTTACAATGTTGGGGTAATACTTTCTGGGTACCTATGTGGGTAACGGGTTCTTCATATCTGTATTTTTGTGAATATTTTGAAATTTTGATAAACCCTAGACCTAAGTGCACTGTGATGACGACCTCTGCTGCAGCGTTTCAGAATCCCGCTGATAGCATTTTAGAATCCCGCTGACAGCGGAGGTCCAAAACCTTATGTTTTCAATTTGAGGATTCCGCTGCAGCGGTCATAAATCCACTGACATCGGTCCTATGTAACGCTGCAATGGAAAATAATGTGTGGTCCGCGTTTCAGAGATTTAGAGAGTTGACTCTCAGAAGTTTTCAATTTTCGCTGCAGCGGCCAGATTTCCGCTGTCAGCAGTGGCCAAATGCTGCAGTGGTCCAGTTTTCCACGGTCCGCATTTCATAGGTTCAGAGAGGGGTAGTCTAAGTCCCCTGATTCCGCTGCAGCGATTCTTTTTCGCTGACAGTAGTTTGGTTATGTTTGCACTGTTTTATTCTCTGCTACTTGACTTCTATTTGGTACTTAGGTACACCGTATTAACAATGTTTGTTACATGTTTGCAGAAAATGGTGAGATCAAGGGGATGACCTGAAAAGCAACCCGGGAGAGGCGACCCTTCAAGGGGTCGAGGCAAAGGAAAGCAAAAAAAACCATTGGGCCCGAAAGCAATTGGAAAGAAATAAAAGAGAAAAAGAACTAGTCTTGAAGACTTAGAGTCCAATGAGTACCTGCCCTCCCGAGAAGCTTCAAAGGGACAGAGTGGGGCAGCTCTAGAAGATGCATTATCAAAGCCAAGGAGACTCATCAACAAGCCCACTAGCTCGGAGTCTTCTGATGATTTCTCTAGTCATTCAGCCACTCCTCCCGATGGCACAGGTGCAGCAGCCCAGTCAGCAGCCCAATCAGCAACCCCTCCTTCCATCAACCTCGACAACTCAGATGAGGTACCTGACGATGGAAGGAGTGGTGACCTCCGAGTGCAGACTGCTGGAGTTCTGAGGACCAGAAACCCGTTGAGATGTCAGGACCGGTTTTTCTCTGAACCGGCCTACCATCAGTTTAGAGACTAGTGGCCCCAAAGATCTCTCATCCCAAAAAGACCATTCATTATCAAGGATCTGCTACCCCTCAACCCCGATATGAAGAAGCAGTTTTTAGAGATGGAGGGGTGGGACTTCTTTACACTCAAAGTAGTTGATTCCAATGAATTCATGGTGAAGGAGTTCTATACAAATGTGGCATACACCAGAAAGGACACATACCTCACCAAGGTTTGCAATCAGAAAAATTTGTACAATGGCAAAACCTTTAATAGGTATGCGGGTTTCGAGGATGAAAATAAGACTCGGTACTTGGAGAAAGTGAATATGAAAGATTTGGCTCGCCCATGGTTAGGTTCATTCATAGCTATCCCAGGGACTATACCTGATTGGTTAGTTGCAAGAACCCCCTTCAGAAGGAACGCATTGAGTTTTGAGGCCCGGGGATGTGCCACATTTGTTTGCAGCAGGATAGACCTAATACTCCATGACAGTGATATACCCCTTGCTAGGGCGATGATAGTGGGTGCTATTATGGACAGTATCCCGATTAACGTCGGGAATATCATGTGCAGAGTGATAGAGCGGGTTGTGAAGAAAAATGAGGCCTCCTATCCCTTTTCCAATTTCCTGACTATGTATTTCCAAGACAATGAGGTTGAGGGGAGGGATTTTGATAAGTTTGTGAAGCCCCAGACTGTTTTCTCTTCCTACAGTTTGAAGGGGCCAGACAACCCCAAGCAAAAAGGGAAATCCTCCACCTCTGCAGCCCCTGGTACTTCCACAGCCACAAAGCCTTCCGCTGTTGCTGAAGGCTCCATTGCTTCTGAAGGGCCCACTGCTGTTGTCCCTAATCCTCCATCAGATTCTGCTATGCCCATACCAGTCTCAATGCCGTCATCATCCACCTATCCTCAGACAGCCTTGAAAGTGTCTCAGACTCTTGTTGGTATCACCAACTGGCTACAGGTAGCTTCCTCTAAGCTTAATGATGTTTCTTCTATAGTTGCAGCCCTGTCAGCTCCGGCACCTATTGCATTGCCTCCTATTATGGAGGAAACATTGACGAGCGTGGTGGAGAACCAAAAGAAAATCTTTGAGACACTAGCAAAGCAAAAAGAGGAGATCACTTATTGGGGCAAGTATGTGAAAAAGATGAAAAAGGCCCAAGATGATATGAAAAAGGTACAGAAGAAGACGTAGGAGACTCAAGCTGCTTTGGTGAAGGGGATGGCAAAGGTCACTGTTGCGGGGGACATCCCCCATGATCTTTCGCTAGGAGAGTCAGGCCCCACTGACCAGGATGCACATGTCGATGAGGCAGACCTTCCACCACCCCCAGTTTGTAGGAGAACCATCCCGCGGACTGATGACATGGAGATTCAGCTCGAGGAGCCCGAGGGCCAGACAACCATGCAGCCAGAGGACCCTGCTATCACTACTGCCACAGTGCCTTCTTCATCAGCCCCAGTTGACCCCTCACCTATGCAGTCTGAGGCACCATAGGGAGTTATTTTTTACTCTCTCTCACCCCCTATCCCCTGATCTATTTTTATCTAGTTAGCATTAAGGACAATGCTAGTTTTATTGGAGGGGGTGGCCTCTATTTGGTAGTGATATTTTAGGACAATTTGATGATTTTGGGTTGTAATAACTGTTAATACTCTTTTTCCTTTTCTTATTTACATTCCCGTACTTTTAATTTTGGTATGTATATATTCAGATTCCTTACTCTATCATATGTATATATTCATCCCCTATTGTAAATATTCATTTCTACTTTTCGTATTTTCTACTTTATAAGTTCTTTAGCTTTTTCTATTTGTAGTCTAACTTCTTATTGTATTTAGTAACTTCTTTTTAATTTGTAACTTCTTCTTTTCCTTTTTGCGCTGTCAATAAGCCCCTGGTTTTCTTAAGTACACGATTCTTTTCAGGGGTGGAAATTATGCAAACCGGGTGTCTATTCCCTACGGCAGACGGTGTGACGACCTTCTTAAGGGATTGAGTCAGTTTTTCGTTTTTCTTTTTCTTTTTCTTTTTGTTTTCTTTCATTTAAGTAGTAGTGAATAAATGTGATTCAAATAGAGCTTCACTTGGCACCAACAAATTTATCTTTGACCTTATGGTTAAAGACAAGTTACAAATAAGGCTAGTTCTAGTTGTGACCCTTAGAGTCTTGAGTTGACGAAACTGTCGTCAAGTGGTGTTCATGGCCATATTTGAGTTTTCAATTTGAATCAAGATTGTTGTGGGACCTCGACTCGATAATCTTTAGCAATCCTAAGGCCTGTGAGGTGAGGTTTGTAATTGCAGATCCCGAGTGTCGTGCAAAAGTCTAGAACTTGCCCCGCATGTTTTTCTAGGCAAAATCTTAAGTGAGCTCGACTTGTGAGATGATCATAGGCCTTCCTTGAATCTCTACTGAAATTGAAAGACTTCTTTAGCCTACCTTGACAATATCCCTAGTCAACCCCTTTTGACCTTGAGCCGATTTTTTCAAAAACCACATTGTAAACCTTCATCCATTCTCTAATGACCCTCTTTTGGCACCCATTCTTTCCCTGAGCACTCTTGATGAATAATAGGCAAAAATTATAAGTTTGGGGGAGATATGAGGATTTACATAGTGATGAAAGGCTTGGTGATAAAAAATTGGTCCAAATAAAAGGTTGAAAAGCAAAATGAACCAAAATAAAAAGAAAAAAGGTGAGAGGAAAAGCAAAAGCTTGAAAAAGAGGTTGAGATGATGAAAAAAGGGGAGGAAAATGAGCCCAAAGTAAAATAAAGAGTGACTATGAGTCTCTCTAAGTTCCCCAAGGAAAATGTGTGACTCAAAGAGTCAAGAGTAAAATGTGGAAAAATGTGAAAAATTGGAGTGCTTAAGGGAAGATTTTCGACCAAACTTCATCATGATTAAATTTGATCCAAGAAGCCTCCATTACATCCCGACAAAGCCCTATAGGATCTCAAGTTGAGTGAGCTTACATTAGTGGTGATTTACACGAGGGGAAAGATTATGGTACTTAAAAGCCGGACTTGACGCATTCTTTTGAGAGTGAAGAGAACCCCCCATGATAAACCCAATTCTGAGAGTCGTTCTTTATGGTGAGGTGATCCTAGGAAAGTAGAGGAGGAAGAGTCTGGGATCCACAATGATTGAGGTGAAAGAGAGAAGATCTATGACGACCTGAGTCAACTCTTGAAGCTTTGGTGTCACGTTAGATCTAGTGAGATAGAAAATCATTGCATAATTTTATCAATAATTCATCAGTGTTGAGGATAATCGTTAGTCCCAATTGAAACTTGATGAATCACATCTTAGTGGCTGAAATACTTTCTCTTTTCTTGTTACGGAGGTGAGAGTTATTTTGTTTGCTTGAGGACAAACAAAGACTTAAGTTTGGGGGAGTTGATAACTAGTGATTTGTACTACTATCTACTCCCACTTTCTTAGGTTTTGAGGCAATAATTGACTTAATTAATCCCACATTTTGATGCAAGTTGTTTGAATTGCAGGAACTGAGTTGATTTGTAAATATTGATCCAAAAGACCTCAAAAAAGGAACAGAACTTGCAAAATCCCAGAACCCAGCTGAAACGCAGCAGCGTCCACTTTTTTGCTGCAGCGGATTTCTCTCCGCTGCCCCGCTGTCAAACTTCAGAGAGCTGTTTTTTAAGGCCAAGCAAAATGTTGTCCGCGTTATTTTTCTGCGACAACGTTTCATTCACCGTTGCAGCGCCCATTATTACGTTGGACGCGCTTTGAGAACTTCAGAGAGTCAGTAAAAGTTGGGATCCAAGCTTTCACGGTCAGCGGTATTTTTTCGCTGCCGCGTTTCAGTCACCGCTGAAGTGCATCAATAATCCGCTGGGCGCAGAACGGAGGAATCAAAGAGTTACAAAGTTCAATACCACTACAAAAACCATTATTCCGCTGTAGCGAAAGCCATTCCACCGCGACGCTCAGAAATATGCTGGGAGCAGATTCTCCGTAGGGGTAATTTTGTCCAGTATTTTCAGCCTAGTATAAATAGATCTTTTTCTCATTTTTTAGGTAAGCGACCGTTTGGAGAACACATGAATAGTGATTTTTGACTATTTTGAGTAACTTTAGCTTAACTTTAACCACAGTTCTTCAATTATTATCTTGTATTTTACATTTATGAGCTTAATTTCATCTTCTACTTGTGTTTTCAAATATGAGTAGCTAGACCCTTAAGCTAGGGTTTTGAATCAACCCTAGTGTGGGTAATTAAAGAGTTTTCAATTTTAGGCTGATTATGTGTATGGGTGTTTGGTATTTAGCTTAATTTTTGCATAAATCTCAGATTTAGTGGTTGCAAACACTATTTCAAGCCTTAATGACTAGGGTCACTCTTGAAAAAGAGGACCCAAGTCTAGGTAATTGAGCTAACAAGGTATTGAGGGAAACTCAAGAGATTGATAGCCCCAATAAAAGGGTGAATGCTAAAGATAGCTACACCCGACTTGAGCCAATTCATGTGCATAAATGAAAACACCCAATTGTGCTTGAGAAGGCCAAATTGGGCAAAGTCACCCATATTACCGAGAGGTAGTGGGTGATCAACTTTACATGAGGTTATGCCTTTCACCCACATTTCACAAGGTCATTCTCAATTTTAGACCCTATTATTCGCCCGCCTAGGAGGAAGTCACATCCCTAGTCCTTTTATCAACTGAGAAAATCCACAAAAAGACATTAGTTAGCTAGTTCATAGTTTCATTTAGACTAAATCATAGTATAATCACAAAAACCTTTTTATGAGAAGTGTAATTAAGAGCACGACACTCCACTAGATCACTTAGACACTAAACTCCCACATTAGCTCCCTGTGGAAATCGATCCCGACCCTTCGGGTAAAAGCTTCTTCGACCTCCTTCCTTGCTACTCTTTAGTGGTATAGGTGGGAGCCGATCAGAGTGCAATGGAGAGGCCATCCCGTTGAGTCAGCTACTTGGGAGTCCGAGTCGGACCTGTAGAGTAAATATCACACTTGTTTGCAAATTCAGGTAATCTTCTATGTCCGTTCGAGGACGAACGTTTGTTTTAGAAGTGGAGATTGTGATGACCCAAGGGGTCATTTTATGAATTTAGACTCCGTTCTAGGCTTATTATCCATAAAAAGGTTAATTTTAACTACCTCGGATTTGCGTGCGCAGTCCGGGCATGAAATCAAAAAGCTTTTATGTGAAAATATAAGAAATAATAATTTTTAGAATTAAAAATTTGGATTTAGTTGACTTGAGTCAACATTTTGAGTAAACGGACTCGGATCTGTATTTCGACGATCCCGGGAGGTCCGCAGCAAAATATGGGACTTAGGTGTATGCCCGGAATTGAATTTCGAGGTCCCAAACCTTAGAAATCAATTTTTGAAAGAAATTATTTTGCTGAATTATTAATGAAATAAAGAAATGAATTAACGTTTGAAACTGTTGGTATCGGGCCCGTATTTTGGTTCCGGAGCTCGATACAAGTTTTTTATGATATTTAAGCCTTGTCTGCAAAATTTGGTCGAGAATCGGAATTTATTTGACGTGATTCGGACGTCCGATTGATAAATAGTGAACTTTAAGTGTTCTTGAAAAAAATAATGAGTTTTGAGGTTTAATTCATAGTTTTAGATGTTATTTTCATGATTTGATCACACGAGCAAGTTCGTATGATGCTTTTAGACTTGCGTGCATGTTTGGTTTAGAACTCTGAGGGCTCGGGTGAGTTTCAAATAGGTTTGGGTTTGTTGCGCTAGTTCTTTCTTATGCTTCGACGTCGTTTCTTCAAGCATAAATGATATCATATTGAACAAATGAGCTCCAATTTCTTTTTTGAATGAAGTATTAGATCTATATCGTAATTACGGACCCGTAGCAAAAAGAATCATCAAATTTTGACATCGTATGAGGATTTTATGATCATTTTACTAAGGTTGCTAGATTTTTAGGTTAATTACGAAATTACCACTGACGGCGTATTAAAAATCTGCACTATTTGTAAATATTAAAACCTACATATCCCCTTCATTATAAGGTCAAATTGAGTGATTCAAAAGCCTAACTTGACTATAATTTCACAAGAAATTCATTGGAGACATAAAAATCGAGTTTCAGGATCGTGACACGAGAAACTAATTGTATATTTGGGTTCGTGGGTGAATGGGTAAACGTAATTTGGTTCGAACCCTGAGTTTAAACCAAGCGGGCCCGGGGTCGAGTTTTCACTTTTTTTTAGAAAACTTAGGAAAAATTAAATTTTTCAATAAAGTTAGTTCCTTTAGTCTTAATTAATGATATTGAGTTAATTATGATTAGATTCGAGCAAGTTAGAGCAAGATTCTAAAGGAAAAGTTATAATTGAGCTGTGAGTGGCCTGCGAAATTGAGGTAAGTGTTCGGTCTAATCTTTACTTGAGGGGATAGGAATCCCCACTTATTTGCTATGTGAATTGCATGTGTGTTGTGCATAGGTGAGGTGACGAGTATCTATGCACCACCAAATGGTCTGTTAAACATGATCCCTTCCCCGTTTCCAATTTAATTGATTCCTGTCTTAATTGCTTTATGTTCATTATTGTTCTATGACTACCAGGCCTTATTACATTGTCGTTAAATATTATTTGACTATTTTGGGAAGAGTATTGGTTGCATAATTGGTTCCCTTGTGGTACAAAAAGGTGGAGCAGTTTGGCACCATTTTGGAAATATATTTATATATTCATGTTGGTTTCATTTTTGATAATATTGAGGAAGTTGTGAGAAATGCAGTTTAACTGTTTCGTGATTGTTGAGGTTCGCGTGGTTATTTGGTTTCATTTGATTATTTTCAATTGTTGTTGTAAGTGTGTTAAAAGTGTTGGATGTTCTCTTGATTCTATCATGGTACATAAAGACTGAGTTTGGTTAACAGTGTTACGGTGGTTACATATATTTTGGCTGGTGTTATTGGGGAATGATATTGGTTAAAGCTTACGAGCTATACTGTTTTCTGTTTACAATGTTGAAATAAAAGTGTTGTGAAATGCTCGACCTGAAATGTGAAAGTTTTTGATGAATAAACAAAATTCATTGTGATAAGGGGGTTGTGATAAGGGGCGAAATAGATTGTGTTAAGGCTGGATAATTGATAGTGATAAGGGTGGATAAATGATTGTGATAAGGGCAGACATGTGGGATCGGGTTGCAAGCCGCAACAAGATAGTGATAAGAGAGTATAATTATGTTTTACTGATCTTATTATAAAGAGTTGGAAATTTATTGTTTTACTCTACGATTTTTCTCATATTCTGCACATACAGTTATTTTAAAGTAAATTTTGGAAACTCGGAAACCTGTGTGAGATCTTGGTGATAGTTGAGACTTGGAATAGGCGACTGAGTTATTATATTTATTGTTTCAGTTATATTTTTCATGGTCGTGTAGAATTGTTTTATTGCGTTATTGTATATGTTATTGTCACAAGTTATATGTTGTTAATGCCCCGCCGTAGCCTCTTCACTACTTCGTCGAGGTTAGGCTCGTCACTTACTCAGTACATGGGGTCGGTTGTACTGATACTACACTCTGCACTCTTTTGTGCAAATCCAGGTACCGGACAACAATAGAGATATTTAGAGAGGCTATGCATTTATTCGGAGACACGAGGTATATCTGTCGGCATTCGCAGATCCCGAGAGTCTTCTCCTATTCTCATAAACGTTGTTTTATTTTATTCAGAACAGTTACACTATTTCTTTCAGCCCAGTATTTATAGTATTCTTTAGTAGTTCGTAAATTGTGACACCAGACCCTGGGGTAGTTTTAGATTTATCTATATAATTAGCTCGTGGATCGGTTTAATTAATTAATTATTTTATTATTATTATTTTGAAATCCTTCATTAAAAGCCATTAAATTTGGTTTACTTTAGATTACTTTATCATGTTTAAATGAATAATTTATGCAAAATAGTTGAGCGAACTCTAACATTGGCTTGCCTAGCAAGTGTGGTGTTAGGCGTCATCACAATCCCTAAGGTTGGGAATTTGGGTCGTGACCAGTTGGTATCAGAGCACTAGGTTGCTTAGGTCTCACAATTCACGAACAAACTTGGTAGAGTCTGAAGTATCGGTACAGAGACGTCTGTACTTATCTCTCACAGGCTATGAAGCTAGGAACAATTTCACTTCTATTTTACTCTATCGTGCAAATTTATTCTACCATTTATGATTGAACTTGTCTATTCTTGTCCTCTCACAAATATCGACAACACACAAAGCGTCTATAACCAGACAAGAGATGAAGCCCCAATGATAGCTACAATTAGGGGAAGATACATAAGTAGAGCTCAGTCTAAAGCTCAAACATCAGCACGTATTTTAGATCCTCAAGTGGATCTAGAAGTAGAGGTTCAAGCTCAATCGGTACATGTTGGACTAATACAGATTCCAGAAGTTATTCGGTGACACCAGGATTTTGGGATTGTTGTAGTTGAGTTACAGTTGTTTTATCAGTTATCCATGAGATTTTCCGTTGTTGAGCTTATTGAATCTTGTTTTTAATGCAAATGCCTAGTTGATATGTGTAACAACCCGGTCGGTCGTTCCATAGAATTTGCATTATTATTGTTGTTATTTCCTTGTCATAGGTTGGTTATGCTGTTTATGATGCGTTAGAGTCGGTTGGCTCGGGTTCAGAATGACTATAGTGAGAATTGAGACATTTAGTCTCTAAAAATAGCTTTGTAGTTGAAAAAGTTAACTGAGAGTTGAATTATTGGTAAACAATCTCGGAACGCGGATTTTATGGCTCGGATAGCTTCGTTAGGTGATTTGGGACTTAGGAGTGTGTTCGGAATATTTTGTGATGTACGGTGTAGAATTAGGCTTGAATTGGCGAAAGTTAGTTTTGGCAATTTCTGGTCGGCAATGGAAAATAGGCTATTGGGGTCGGAATCGAATTCTGGAAGTTGGAACAGGTTCGTAATGTCATTTTGGATATGTGTGCAAAATTTCAGGTCAATCGGATATGTTTTGGACAGTTTCGGCATCGTTGGTGGAATTTAGAAGCTTCAAAGTTCATAGGCTTGAATTCGATGTGATTTTGGTATTTTGATGTTATATTTAGTGTCTCGAGAGTGCAAATAAGTTTGAATGATCATTTATGATGTGTTGGAATATTTGGTTGGGGTCCCGAGGGGCTCGGGATTGATTTCGGATGGTGAACCAGAATTTTGGACTTGGAAATATGCAACTTCAGCTGCTGGTGTAGGTTTTATGGTGTAACCGCACCTGCGGATGGGGAACCGCAGGTGCGGACCCGCATGAGCGGAAAGGACCTCGTAGATGCGAGATTTGGGCAACTCAGTAAGGGACCGCAGATGCGGACGTGGGGCCGCACCTGCGGAGTCGCAGGTGCGGAACTTCGCCTTTTAAGGATTTCTCGCAGGTGCGCACCTAGGACCGCAGGTACGGGTACGCAGGTGCGAAATTTTGGCCGTAGGTGCGAGAATCCCTAGACAGAACCTATATAAGGGGTCCTTAGCAAAGTTTTGTCTTCCTTTCACCATTTTCATTCGGGTTTGAAGCTTTTGAAGGGTTTTTGAAGAGGGAAATCGATAATTCATCATTGATGTAAGGCTTTTGGACTCTAAACTTGTTTATGTGTGATTGAAGGTCTGATTAATGGTGAAATTGGGGGGGAAATCAGTGGAAAAGTGGGTAACTAGGGCTTGAGTTTTAGAGACCTTCTAGGAGTGATTTGAGGGGTCATTTGGACTCCGATTTCAGCGTTCTTTATATGTATAGACTCGTGAGAAGATGAGGATTGTTTCGGTATAAAGTTTGTTGAGTTCCGAGATGTGGGCCCAGAGGTCAGGTTTTGACCAATTTCGGGATTTTTGAGTATTTTTGATAAATTTTGATTGGGCTTCATTCATTAGCATATTATAATGGTGTAAAATCTGATTTTTGGTAGATTTGGAGCACTCTGAGGCTGAGTTTAGAGGCAAGGTCAATGCGGAGTAGTATTTTAGCCAGTTTTGAGGTAAGTAATGTTTCCAAACTTGGAACTGAGGGTTCGAAACCCCAAGTTATCTGATAATTGATGTTAATTAAGGTGACGCACGTGTCAAGTGAAGGGCATGCGGGCGTACACCGAATGGCTGTGGCCTGGCTCATCCCATGGCACTGCCTAATGGTTATTCCCGGCTGATACTGGTACTGTGAAGGTTGTATTTACTTTGAAAATATTAGAAATCATATTAAGTACAAATGCAAAGGCTTCACGCCGAAAATGCTAAGACCCGAGTGGTCGTCTATTACTGTCTCCTCTTGTGATTATTTGATTTCATATACTCAGTCTTGTTATAGCATATCATTTCATGCCTCAGTCTCATAAATTGTTAATTATATGCATATTTATCATTGTTTGGGCTTATACATCTGTGAGCCATATGAGTGAGACTGGAAAAGTAATGATTGATTGAGGTCGAGGGCCTGTTATTGAGACTGTTATGAGATCGGACTGCACCCTGTAGCATTACTGTAATCATGCCTTCAGTGGTTTGATATAGCGCTTGGGCTTATAGGATCCCCTTCGGAGTCGTTACACCCCTAGTGAGCGCATTGATATTGAGGGATGGATCTTCCCTTGACATGGATCTTATCCGAAATTGATATATGTGAGGGATGGATCTTCCCTGGACATGGATCTTGCCGAAGTTGATATATGTGAGGGATGGATCGTCCTTGGACATGGATCTTGTCCGAGTGTTGTATTCCGTAGATGGATCTTCTCCGTGGGGCTGGATTGACCTTTTTCCTCAGTACTGAGTGACTACGGTCACCGATGTTTGTTGATACCTAATTTTTCCTCAAATTCTTTTCAAACTTGCAGATAAGCTTTCAAAATCACTCTTTGTAATAATGAATATTTTCCCCTATTTTTCCATATTTTATTAAATTATTTTCATGTTTGTCTGATATTTTATATTTAAATAATTGATCTTAAATTATGTTATAAATATTTTTAAAATATTTCCAGCTCGGTATGTCATTTTTAATCATTTTTTATCTGTTAGGATTCAATTATTTCATAAATTAGCATGCCCGTCATTATTTAGCTATAATTACAATGATTTTGCAATTATAGCCCAATTGCACACTTTATGTTATTTTAATTCGATAATTAGTCATTTTTATATTTAATATTATTTAATTACCTTAATTTTATTTATTTAGACTCAATTTCATTTTTTATATAATTATTGGTTGTTTATTTAATTATTTATCTATTTTTGGGATATTTAACATCTAGCCACATTTTATTTAAAAATTAGCCTTAATTAAATACCCAGCCCAAAACCTATCAGATACCCGGCCCAACCCCAAGCCAATCTGAACCGTTGATCAAATTTGATCAACGGTCCAGATATTACTTACCTAATTTAATTCTAACCTAACCCCCTCCCCCCCCCCCCCCCCCCTTTTTCTACACAACACCCCCCCCCCCCCCCCCCATCCGTCTCATTCTCTCAAGACCAACTCTCTCTCTACCCGTCTCTCCCTCTCCCCCTCTCTCTAGAACCTTCTGGGTTCTTCTTCTCCGATGGACTCCACCGTCTCTCTGGCCACCTCCAGTCTCACCCCTTTTGACCACCAGCCACCTTGAAGCCTTATCTCTCCGATCCTCTCCGTCCTTGAGACCTCCATGGGTTCCAACCATGCCGGACTACCACTGGAGGCTCCTTCTTGGGTTGTTTTCGGCCTCTCCGGTGGGGTTTGGACACGACCATGCCATATCCACCACGATCTTTGAGTTTCACGGCAGGTTCTACGATTTCTCTGGTTTCTTATGAAACCCTAATTTTTGCCTAAACCTCTTGAATCTCTGGTATTTTTAATGATTTAAACTTGTTTCTTCATGTTTTACACTGTTCTCAACTCAATCTCTAGAAATCTTCAGTTTTAAAACGTTTTTTCTTCCTTTTAAAATTAGGGTTTCTCAGAACCTTTTCTATGTTGGTTTTAACTAAGATTCTCTTCGCTCTTAAGTCTATTCTCTGCTTATAGTGATGATTCTGTGATTGTTATCTCGCCTATGTTGAAACCCTAACTTTTCTATGTCTGATTCTGTGTATTAGCATGACTCTCGCTTTGTTTAAGTTTCTGTACCTCAAATATGTTCTACTGAGTTTCTAAGGCTTAACCTACTCGTGTTATCTATATATGATTGTTTATTCATCTCGTAGCTTGTCCATTGCTATGATTATTAGCTTCTCTATATATGTGTTGAAATTTGGAGCATGAATCCCTCTTGATTGACTCTAATTTCTCTACTGAATGATCTGATTGAGAATAGATCTTTCAAAGCCTTAAAAACTTTGCTTGTTTGTTTAGACTGATTGATTCACTTACCTTGTTTATTAATTTGCCCTATTTACTGAACTATTATGGCTTTCTTAATGTAGTCTTAATTGTTTACCCTATTACTTAGTAAACCCTGAGTCTTTCCTTGTTTAGTCTCGACTGATTTTACCTTACCCTATATAACTATGTGTTTACTGTTTGAGCTTGAATCCCTTGACTTAAGGGGGAATTTGTCTTGATAGCCGACTGATTGATTATGAGTTCCTTAATTACCATGCTACTTTGATTCTTTCCTTATTTAGTTTTGTACCACCTTCTGTTTACCTTATAAGTTATGTGCTTTAGCCGTTTGAATTTTCAGTCTCTTAATTTAAGGGCACCGTGTATTTTTCACACTGATTTGATTCTGCCTTCTTTAATTACCCTTCTACTATGATTGTTACCTTATTTTGATCACCTGTTTTCAACTATAAAAGGTCTTAGCTTTCACAAACAAAAGGGACAGACTTGTGATCAAAAACTTTCTCTCACACAAAAGCTCTCTGCTCTACTACTTTTCTTTTGCTCTTGTTTACTGTTAGCCGGCTATAAGCCAAGGCTAACCATTGTACTCTTACTCTTGCTCTTTCATTCTGCTTGCTTCCTTTTCATTGGCATGTTCTATCTTATATTCAAAGTTTCATCAACAACATGATCATTTACTTGTTTCAGTTCTTATTATTCATAATTTTCTTCTATCTGTGGTTCTGATGTTCAACATGCACTTAATCTCTTTGTTTTATCTATGAATGCCAGTCATGTCTTATCACTTTAGGATCTGCATGCTCTAACTGAATCAGTAATTAGACTAATGCTTATATGTTGTTGTCTATTCCAGTGTCCTAAGATTGTTTAGTGTCATGTTTAGTTTGAATTCTGTTGTTTTCCTGATTCCTTGAAGTCTCTCTGATTTTCTGTAACTATGTTAGATCAAGTATTCTTGAATTCGTGTATTGTCATTTGCACTAATTATAAGAACTTCTGCCTATTATGTGATTTATTTGTCCCCAACCCCCATTATCCTTGTGTGAAGACTGTCCTTTGTGTACTGCTGAAATTGTTACTTCTCTGATCCTACTGCTGTTTTCAAAAGCTATTTTTTTCCAACTGAATCCCTTTCAAACCTTGTCTCTTTCAAAACTCTTCTTTTCTTCTCAACATCACTCCTGGCACTTCACACTACTCCACCCCCTCAGTGTGAGCATTGCTTAGGGGACCTCTTGAATTCCCTCTGAACTTTGACACACTGAGGCTGGTAATTCTACACTGCACTTTTGTTCAAATCTTGGTAATTTGCTTGGGTGCTGGTATTGGTCGGGGACCCATTTGGGGCCCTAGGGAGCTTTGCCGCACCCAGGCCATGTAAGGCTGTGAAACGCGAAAGGAGTGAGGTTGGGAGAATGGGCCTGATTGAAGGCTCCCTATAGAAGTAGCTTCTTATTTTTCCTTTCATTAATGTAATTTATTATTATTGGCCTGTGATAACTTGTAAACGGATAATTGGGGTTGGATAGTGAATGTGGGAGGGGACTATGCATGTTTAGTATAGTATGGGTAGAAAACATGACTATAGGATTTTACTTACCTATGTGTGTAATAGTATAATGCTTAGGACATGCATACCATGCATTAGAAATCATGTTTAGGTTCTTATTTTAGCATAACTGTTATATTCATGTCATTTTATAAGCCTTGCTCACAATTAATAATTATAACCAAGTAATAAAACCGCCATAATGTTACTGCGGCTGCATCTTCACAAGCATTGCATGTAGAATACATGCCTATAGGATTCTACTTATTCATGTGTGCATTAGATATCCTGCTCTTTAGGACTTTACTTCCAAAGTGCCTGTTTTGCATTGCGCCCTGTTAAACGCCTAGTTAATGTTCTAATCCAGTAATCTCGCAAAAATATGGTTAAAGGTTTTTTAAAACGTTGTTTTCTGCAAATGTATTTTTTTCGCATATCTTTAAAACCATGACTAAAGTATGCATGCTCACCTTTCAAAACTAAATAGGCAATGTGTACGACGCTTAGGAAAACCTTAGGCCCAATACTTATTAAAACTCGATCAACCGTTTTGTGTCCTGTAAAACTAATCAGCCTTTTCCTGAGAACCGCGTTGTGTGTCATTATTTCTTTTACTCCTGCATGCTCAGCAATCAATAGATTTAAAAAAAACAAATCCTCCCTTTTACAAGATCATTCTGTTTTGCTTAAACCCTTGCTCCATCTTTTAATTATTGGTCTCTGTGCACTCACTCTCTTTTGCTAAAACTCCTTTAAACTACTGGTTCCTGCTTTATTTTTGAATCACTGATTTCAAAGTAAGTCACCCCTGTTCGAAACTACTCAGTTTTACTTTCAAATCTTGCTTTACTTCTGGTTATTGGTTTTCTAAAGGTTATTCATCCGTTTAGTTGAAACTCCATCAAAATTGTTGTACATTTTTAATCCTGCTATTGCCTTTGAATTACTGGATTTTTCCAATCAATTCTCCTTCTTTAAGTTGCTCTATTTTAATTGACTTCGCTCTATTTTCTGAAAACCAAAGTTCCTAAGCCTACTGTTTTCAAACTTAAAACATTTGTTTTAAACTCTTTCCTTTAGACTCCTTTATGTGCTTGAGACGTGCTATTTACGTATACAACCTGTGGAGGGATTTATGAGCCCATATTTTCTTTTGTATGCTTCCTCTATATGTAGTCCTAACTGTTATTGCATGTCGCTTAGATTTTATCCTTTAAACCTAGGGGTCAGCCTAGTACTCGCCTTGTAAGAATAGTAGTCCTAAACACCCTTCAGGACGGATAGGATGGGACGTGTAATAGCACGCAATAAGCATTCGTGACCAACACGCGCGCTTTAAATAACCTTTACGGGGTGGGAAGGGTAGAATGCGGATATGATGACCGGTGCGCTAATACCATGTGTATCTGCCTCTTTGAGGAAGTGACATACCGGGTATTGCATGATGTGATCCGTATTACTTTAAACCTAGGACGGTTCTTTTCAAATGTTTATTCTAATGTTTTTTCCAAAACCTTCAAAGATTTTCATACTTGTTTGAAATCCCCTCTTATATGAACCTTACTTGCTACTTGTTCACCGTCCAAATTCACAAAATTTCTTGGCTGGGACCCACAGTTGTGGATCTTGAGGGGTGCCTAACACCTTCCCCTTGGGATAATTTCAAGCCCTTACCCAATCTCTGGTAATGCAAACTAGTTTATGAGTTATCAACTCTAGGTGCCCTAACGCACCATAAAAATCGTTAGGTGGCGACTCTTCCTTAAACCCTTTTCCTTTAAGGAGTTGTCCAGAATGTCATAAACCCGATCTCTCCTTACCTAACCCGTACGATTGAAAAAAGGGGGCGCGATAGTGTTTATGCATATTCCACGATGGATCTTCCCTGGGCCTGAGAGCCATATATAGTACTGAGTGGACTTCTGTGGGAGAGTTGTGAGCATTATGTGCATTTTCACACTGTTGATATGTTGGCATGTAGAGCATATTGAGATATACCTAGCATATTCTGTTGTTATTTTCTGATAAACTATGAGCATGTCTAAATTTTTGTATGCTAATGATTACAATTATTGAGGTTTAGTTCGTCACTACCTCTCAGCCCATAGTTTGGGTTCATTACTTCTGAGTTTGTGTACTCACGTTACCCCCTGCACCTTGTGTGCAGATCCAGGTTCATCGGGACCCGGTTGCGGTTGCAGAATTGCTGTTAGATTTTCTCTTGGAGTCTTCGAGGTAGAAGCTGGCGATTGCAGCCTCGTCTTTTCCCTTTTTATATTCCCGTTGCACTTTACTTTTACAGACTATGTTGTCTATTCCCGTATCTTGACATTCTTATGTTGTAGTAGCTGTTGACTGAGTGACACTGTCACGACCCAAAGTCCTAATCCAGGTCGTGATAGCGTCCAACGATGGGGTTAGGCAAGCCAACTCAAATTAAACTAAGTGTTATCATCCCCAGTTACGCAAATTTCATCTTTTAACCAATTTTAAATAGATATAAACATAATAATGGCGGGTGGTGTGAAATAAAAACTACAAGTGTGGAAAACTTCAGGTGCGGGTACGCAGATGCGAGAATTTGGTCGCAGGTGCGAGAATCCCTAAATAGAACCTATATAAGGGGTCCTTAGCGAATTGTTGTCTTCCTTTCACCATTTTCATTCAGGTTTGAAGCTTTTGAAGGGTTTATGAAGAGGGAAATCGATAGTTCATCATTGACGTAAGGTTTTTGGACTCTAAACTCGTTTATGTGTGATTAAAGGTCTGATTAATGGTGAAATTGAGGGAACAATCAGTGGAAAAATGGGAAACTAGGGCTTGAGTTTAAGAGACCTTCTAGGGGTGATTTGAGGGGTCATTTGGACTCCGATTTCAGCATTCTTTATATGTATAGACTCGTGAGAAGATGAGGATCATTTTAATATAAAGTTTGTAGAGTTCCGAGACGTGGGCTCGGGGTCGGGTTTTGACCAATTTCGGGAATTTTCAGTATTTTTGATAAATTTTGATTGGGCTTCATTCATTAGTATATTATAATGGTATAAAATCTGATTTTTGGTAGATTTGGAGCACTC
The DNA here is from genome assembly GCA_005239495.1 of Nicotiana undulata. Classification (NCBI taxonomy): domain Eukaryota; kingdom Viridiplantae; phylum Streptophyta; class Magnoliopsida; order Solanales; family Solanaceae; genus Nicotiana; species Nicotiana undulata. The sequence continues at coordinate 26,180 of MDKH01105640.1, forward strand.
TGAGGTCGAGTTTAGAGGCAAAGGCACTGCGGAGTAGTAATTTTGCCGATTTTGAGGTAAGTAACGTTTCCAAACTTGGAACTGAGGGTTCGAAACCCCAAGTTATCTGATAATTGATGTTAATTAAGGTGACGCACGTGCCAAGTGACGGGCATGCGGGCGTACACCGAATGTATGTGGCCTGGCTCATCCCATGGCACTGCCTAATGGTTATTCCAGGCTGATACTGGTACTGTGAAGGTTGTATTTACTTTGAACATATTAGAAATCATGTTAAGTAAAAATACAAAGGCTTCACGCCGAAAATGCTGAGACCCGAGTGGTCGTCTATTACTGTCTCCTCTTGTGATTATTTGATTTCATATACTCAGTCTTGTTATAGAATATCATTTCATGCCTCAGTCTCATAAATTGTTAATTATATCCATATTTATCATTGTTTGGGCTGATTTATACATCTGTGAGCCATATGAGTGTGACTCGAAAAGTAATGACTGAGTGAGGCCGAGGGCCTGTTATTGAGACTGTTATGAGATCGAACTGCACCCCGCAGTGATGCTGTAATCATGCCTTCGTTGGTTTGACATAGCGCTTGGGCTTGTAGGAGCTCCTCCGGAGTCTTTACACCCCTAGTGAGCGCATTGATATTGAGGGATGGATCTTCCTTGGACATGGTTCTTGTTCGAAGTTGATATATGTGAGGGATGGATCTTCCCTGGACATGGATCTTGTCCGAAGTTGATCTATGTGAGGAATGGATCGTCCATGGACATGGATCTTGTCCGAGTGTTGTATTCCGTAGATGGATCTTCTCCGTGGGGCTGGATTGGCCTTTTTCCTCAGTACTGAGTGACTACAATCACCGGTGTTTATGCATATTCCGGGATGGATCTTCCCTGGACCTGAGAGCCATATATAGTACTGAGTGGACTTATGTGGGAGAGTTGTGAGCACTATGTGCGTTTTCACACTGTTGATATGTTGGCATGTAGAGCATATTGAGATATACCTAGCATATTCTGTTGTTATTTTCTGATAAACTGTGAACATGTCTATATTTTTGTATGCTAATGATTACAATTATTGAGGTTTAGTTTGTCACTACCTCTCAGCCCATACTTTGGGTTCGTTACTTCTGAGTTGGTGTACTCACGTTACCCCCTGCACCTTGTGTGCAGATCGAGGTTCATCGGGACCCGATTGCGGTTGCGGAATTGCTGTTAGAGTTTCTCTTGGAGTCTTCGAAGTAGCAGCTGGCGATTGCAGCCTCGTCTTTTCCCTCTTTATCTTCCTGTTGCACTTTACTTTTACAGACTATGTTGTCTATTCACGTATCTTGACATTCTTATGTTGTAGTAGCTCGTGACTGAGTGACACTGTCACGACCCAGAGTCCTAATCTAGGTCGTGATGGCGTCCAACGATGGGGTTAGGCAAGCCAACTCAAATTAAACTAAGTGTTATCATCCCCAGTTACGTAAATTTCATCTTTTAACCAATTTTAAATAGATATAAACATAATAATGGCGGGTGGTGTGAAATAAAAACTACAAGTGCAGAAAATCAACCAATAGGCATGTCGCATAACATATGTACAACCAACAACCCAAAATATTCACTACGTGTGTGCCAGGAACTAGTGTCACGAGTGTCACGGGCAACTACTTAATATACAATGACTACAATATTTACAGAGTCTCAGTCTGAACGACATGGACAGAGAATATAACAAAAGAACTCCAGGGTGCTGCTAGGAAGTCGCCGGGAGAGCAGCTCACCGTGAAGTATGACCACGCTATCAGTATCTAGCACCGGCTTGATGATAAGACGCACCAGCCTCCGGACCTGTACAGTCAAGTACAGAAAAGAAGAGAAAGTGCTGCATGAGTACATATTAAATAAATATGTACCCAGTGAGTATCCCACCTAAACTCGAAGAAGTAGTGACGAGAGGTCGACTCGATACTCACTAAGGTACAACAGTAATAACATATGATAGAATATAATGAAATATAGTAGGCATGTCAGGAAATAAGCAACAAGTACATATCAAGAGCAGAAATCCAAACAACTACTGAACTAAACAACAAAGCACTTTCAAGGGTAAGACCACCGAATGAAACAATAATCACAAATTCTTAGATCCGCTGTGGCGTACGGCCCGATCCCATATATATCACGAATACTTCTCAACACTGCCATGGCGTACGGCCCGATCCCATATATATTCAATTACTTTTCAACACTGCCGTGGTGCACGGCTCGATCCCATATTCATTTCAATTTCTTTTCAACACTGTCGTGGCGTACGGCGGATCCCATATTCATTTAAATTTAACATTGTCGTGGCGTACGGCCCGATCCCATATTCATTTCAATTTCCTTTCAACACTGTCGTGGCGTACGACCCGCTCCCATATATTCACAATACTTACTTTCCATAACAAATTCCTTTCAATTCAACAATTTTCCATAAAGCTTCAGAGGAACAACACTATACAAACCATAATCTCATAGTACATATGGCATCACAATAAATCATATAAGGCATTACAAGGAAAACATATCAGGCATTACGAGAAAAGCATATAAGGCATTACGAGAAAGCATACAAGGCATGATGTGGGCCTAACTACCCGGACATAACAATAATAGCCGCTACGTACGGACTCTCGTCACTTGGCGCGTACGTAGCCCCCACCTTTTGCGATCGCAGAGAAGGAAACCAGATAGCAAAAATTTCTAGTTTTTCTAACTTAGCTATCGGGGGTCTAAAACACACCCGAGCCCCTCGGGACCCCGTCCAAAAGCACCGGCAAGTCTGTATTCATGATACGGACTCGCTCGAACTTCCGGAACATGAAAAACAATAACGAAACTCAAAATTCAACCCCAGAACCAAATTGAAACAAAACTTAAGAACTTGAAATTCTAGAATTTACTTCAATGCACTGTACCGGTCTATACTACTCGGAATGATTTCAAATTTTGCAGACAAGTCATAAATGACATAACGGAATTGTTCCCGGTTCAAAATCTCATTCGGACCTCGATAACATAAAATCACATTTCAAGCCAAATTTCAAATTCTATGAAAATCCTCAAAACTTCATTAACTCTAGTTTTCCCATTTTGATTCGAAACCCGTCAAATCAAGTCCGTTTCTTACCAAATTTCACAGATAACTTAAATAACACATATTAAACCTGTTCCGGGCTCCAAAACCATAATACGGGCCCGGCGGCACATGTTTCACATCAAGGTTCATTTTCATAAGCCTCTAATATTTTCATAAAACAATTTTCTTTAAAAATTCATTTCTCGGATTTGGGTCCTCGGAATTCTATTTCGGGCATACGCCCAAGTCCCCTACTTTCCTACGGACCTTCCGGGACCGTCAGATCACGGGTCAGGGTTCGTTTACCAAAAATGTTGACCAAAGTCAACTTTATTCAATTAATTATCATAAATTCAACTCTTAATCAAGTTTTCACATAAAGGCTTCCCGGCTACGCGCCCGGGCTGCCCACATACATCGAGGTGAGATTAACGGAGGCTTTCAGGGCCTCGCAACGTAGTCACAATTAGATTTACATAAGATGACCCCTTTTGGGTCATCACAATCTCCCCCTCTAAAATAACCGTTCGTCCTCTAACGGACGTAGAATCGTACATGAAGTGCCGAATAGTTGTGGATACCTGCTCCGCATGTCCTCCTCGGACTCCCAAGTCGCCTCATCGAGTGGTTGGCCCCTCAACATATTTTGTTGGTAATTGCATTTAGCTTAGATAAAATGGGTGGCTTGCCTGGTTACATGACAGGCGCCATCACGACTCCGGAATTGGGTCGTGACAATATGTGATTGTTAGCTTGCCAAGCAACGTGTTAGGTTCTATCACGACGGGTTGGTATTTTTTGTCGTGATAACTAACAACATATTTCAATTGAATTTTAAATATCACATCAAGTAAGAATTTAGAAGAATGTACATCAATAGCTTTTATACATGGCATACTTGTTTGGCAGAAGAAACTTCAAGTTATCCTAATTTCATGATCACCTTCTTAAAAGTTTCAAGTTCATCCCTCACAACCTGTCATACAATATGAAGATGCATGTAACGACCCGACCGGAGGTTTGTTTTTTGGTTTCAGAGAGAAATGTGACATATAGTCCCTCAATTGGAAGTTTTAGTCATAAGAGTCGACCGTAGTTGGATTTGTGTGAAGACGACTCTGGAATGAAGTTTGACTGTCCCAATAGCTCCGTAGGGTGATTTTGGTCTTAGGACCATGTTCGAATGTTGATTTGGGGGTCCGTAGGTCATTTCAGCGTTCATTGCCGAAAGTTGGAAGATTTTTGGAAGGCTTGATCGGGAGTGAACTTTTTAATATCGGGTCAGATTCCGATTCCGTAAGTTGGAGTAGGTCCGTAATGTCAATTATGACTTGTGCGCAAAATTTGACATCAATCGGACTTGATTTGATATGTTTCAGCATCATATGTGGAAGTTAGAAGTTCTGCGGTTCATTAGGCTTGAATCGATACGCAATTCGTGTTTTTAGTGTTATTTGATGTGATTTGAAGGCTCCATTAAGTTTGTATGATGTTTTAAGACTTGTTGATATATTCAGACGGGGCCCCAGGGGCCCTGGGTGTGATTCAGATTGAATTCGGAACAAATTTTGGACTTGTACAAGTGCTGAAGCTCACAACTTCTGGTGTCATCGCACCTACGGTGGGGTTGGACGCATGTGTGGACTCGCAAAGGCGAGCATTTGGCCGCAAGACCAAAGCTGGAATTAGCCAAAAATTCAAAGCCTCGTGACACGGGGCATAAGCCCGACAGATCTTTAATTTTTCAATTTATGAATTAATAATATAATATTATAACACAATAAAAATATAAAATATACATTAAAAGTTCAAACAACTAAAAAGAATTAAAAAAACTCATATAAATAAAATATTTAACATGTTTTACAAGTATAAATAATACAATATTATTAAAGTTACTATGAAATATAATTAACTATAACCTCTTAAATTTTAAACAATTAAAAATTACAATTTCTTAAAAAATATTATTAAACTGGATATTTTATCTCTTTAAAAGTAAATACTCAATAAATTTTATAAACACTGTAATTTAAATTATACTCTTTCGTGAGTAAATATAAAATTATTTATAACTAGTAAAATAAGAAATGTATGATAATTTTGAGAGACATAGAACTAAGACATGAAGATCAATCAGTAAAGATATAGATTTGCTTATCTATTTTTAGAAGAAATATTCAAATGATATTCACCCTCATGATATTTTTCAATTAGTAAATATGCAATATTATGGTTCGTTATTTGAGTTATTCACTACTTTTATATTCCTATAGATAAAAAGAACTTTAATCAATCATTTGTTAAAGAATTTTAAGAGTCAACGGTGCAAATAATGAATTCAACACATGATTTGCATAGGAATAATAGGGAGAGTACGGAACGTTTGAGCGTTAGATGTGTTTAGGACGTACAGTCGGGTGCTTGGGGGAGGGGGGGAGGGCGGTAAGCCTCACAGAACTAAGCCTAACACATGAGTCTCAAGGCGTTTTGATAGTGCCTCGCCCCCGAGCAAGCCCCAAGGTGAGTCTCAGAAAAGCCTTTTAAAGCACTACTGAGAATAACAATCCAATCTTAAAGTGATAATATTTTCTTATGTGAATTCACATATTTTTTTATATAAGGTTTTAGTTATTTCTTAATATTTAACTAATTAACAGTGCATATAATTATAAATTTAGATAAAAATGAAGATGTTAAGATTTCTTTATTTCATAAAAGGTTTTAAATATGCTTGATGAAGATGATTTATTGGTGTTGAATATTGCCATGACACCGTAAAAATATTTGTGAGTAATTTGTTTTAAATATTGGCTTTTAATGAACGAAATATTATCCTCCTTTTTGAGATTTCTATCAAAAAGAATATATTTTTTGACTTGTACATATATATATATATATATATATATATATATATATATATAAAAGAAGTGCCTAAGAATAGACTTTGCGGACAACACTTTGTTGACATGCCAGCTTGAATAGTGGCATATTTTGTAATTTCGTGTGAAATGCTTGTTTTGTATGGTCCACGTCATAATTACTATGTTGCATTTTTACTGTACAGATATTCTTACCCTTTGAAATCCCATGTGTTGTAACATTTATTACGATGGGCCCACTAAATTTCCTTATTCACCAAGCCAACGTCTATACTACTGATTTTGATGACATCATTATTATGCAAGTACAATATTTTTCAATTCTAAAAAAGTGTATTTATAGTTACATTTTGTGGCATTCTTTATTACTTATGTACTTTTGATACTATTTAAAAGTTTAATATTTTGAGTAATCCTAAAATTAAATGCATTTTTTTGTTATATTTTGGTCCATCAAATTTTCTTGGTGAGAGAGGGCTTTTATTTAGCTAACACCGCAGGGTGTAAACTAAAGCTAATAAGAGTTTAAATTATTTTTTGATAACCCAATAATTCAAAACGCTGAATACAAAGTGAAATTTCTACAAATTTTAATATATGAGACTAAAACCTTACATTTCAAGTCTCAAAATCTAAGTTTTAATATTAGTATTACATCTTTAATCTTAAATTTCGAACTCTAAATCGCAAATATAAAATTTAACCTTAAGATATAAATATTTTAAAGTTATACTAAAAAGAGAAAGATGGTAGAAAAGCCAAAAAGGTAAAGAAATGGATCGTTTAAGGTAGTAATGCATGATTGTAAAAGGCTTATTTTACAGTCTAAAAATGCTTCAAACCCAAAACTCTGGTCATAGAATGCTGAAAACAGTAGGCGCCACAAGTTAAAAACCCAACATTTTTATAAAAATAATATGGACAAAACATATAAAATTAGAGGTTCACAAATAAATTATAGGTAACAAAAAAGTGAAAATCAGATTAAGTTAATTTGTGAGGACTCTAATTTACTCAAGAAAATAGAAAGATGAACTAATTTGATTCTAATAAGAAGCATCTTTTGATTCACTAGAGTCACAAACAAAAGTACATGGTATAAAACTCCTGGTGCCTAAACATATCGTAAATATTTTACTTTCAACTATACCACAAACTTGATTTAGTGGAGATCAAAGGACTTGGAATAATTTTAGTAAAAAGATATACTTAATTAATTCCATGAACTGATGTTCCTAATGAGTACATAAAGATCATGAAATACGTTTTAGACGGATAGTATAACCACAAATTATTCGGCTTATAAACATAATATCCATCAGTTAATACACATACATAAGCAGTTAAATACCTAAATATATTTCAGAATTCCCCTTAAACACTTGAAAAGATTACTTAAAAATATTTAAGCACCTCAATAATAATTTTAGATTTTCAATATTGGGCCCGTGCACAGCACGGGCTTTTATCTCCTCTAGTATATATATAGAAGAGCCTTGGAAGCAGTTGGTCGTTGTCTTGCCAGCTTGCCGACCAAGGTCTTTTTTTGTCATTTCATGTTTAGCTTTTATAATTTGTTGATCATTTAAGGTGGCTCTGTATTTTGATTGGTTCAAATAAGTTGATTACCGTGCTAACTTTATTCCGGTGGGGAATAAGACTCATATACTCCTTCATCGTAGTCACGATTTTGAGAATCAGATGAAGCAGACGACATTTTTTAATGTTTGAGAGAAAAAGAAGAAAGGGCAAAAGACAGTGGAGATTTGAGTGTTGAATGACTTGAACAGGGTTCTTCTATAGCTTTATTCACTATGAGTAATGATGGCCTATTTATAACTTGTGGCTGGGCTACTTGTGACGGACGAGTATTAACACAAGTAGGATACTAATCGATTAAGGACTGTCAGTGATTTGACATTGATTAGACCGTTTCTTTCCCCCTAAAACTAGGCTAATTTAATGTGACGGAACTTCTTAAAACTGGTTCATTATTTGGGTAAGTACGAGAATTTGATCTGAACCATAAATGGATAGAGTCCTACTCATGTATGACTGTACTTGAATTAATACATGTATGGAGATGAAAACGTACCTTGTCAGTCATGAAAACCAGCATGGATGAACCAGGTTCATTCTGTTAAAAAACTTTATTTTGCCTCAATTCACAAGTAGAGAAACATCATTAGCAACTAGGGAATCATATTA
>MDKH01201903.1:0-32320 GCA_005239495.1 Nicotiana undulata
GTGTGCAAATCCTTAGCTTCAAAACTTGTTGTTCTCTACTCAAAATATATTTACAAGGCTGAAAAATGGCCAAAAATCGATCTCTAATAGATCTCCCGTCGATGCCTAAGATGTTTCCAAGGTATGTTTTTTATAGAGGGCCAAAAAGTCGAGTGAAAAGTGGACAAAAATACCCCTGTCGGGCTGATATGCGATCGCATCCCTGTCGCATATCAGGGATGCGATTCGCATCTTCAATCTTTCCGTCGCACATCAAAACCCTAGGTCCCAGAGGGTCGTCGCATTTGAGATATGCGGTCCGCATTAGTGATATGCGATCGCATTCGTGCGTCGCATTTACAATGTAGCTTCAGGCATCAGATGGTGATGCGGCTCAAATGCGAACCGCATTTGCGATATGCGATCGCATATTCGACCGCATTTCACTCATTAAACTTGACTCATCTTTCTGTTGCGGTATGCGATCTTCTGGGCTCGAAATGCGATTCGCATGTTGCATATGCGATCGCATTCGGCCATTGCTCCCCTCTTTTCTCTTCTTTACTCTCTTTTTGCTCAATTTCACTCCAATTTGACCTTAACCACTTCATGGCATCATTTTCCTGCAAATAGAGCACTTATACACTAAAAACGACCTCAAGTTATCATTTAACAATACAAAATCTACTGAAAAGAGGCTAAAATGAGTGGTAAAATTGCCACTCATCAGACTCAAGGAATATACTAAAGGGATGCAAGAAGCAACTAGTCTGGAATAAATCAAGGAAATCAATTAGGATCAGAAGTTCAAAAGGAAATCAATTAGGAAGATAAGAGATTGACAGAAGAAGTGCAAGGGATTTTTCTAGTAGGTAGCGATAAGACTAGTAGTATCGACAAGAGGCTACATCAATAGCTGAAAATTTTTTTTGGGTAGGGTAGGCTTGGAGTCAGAAGTCCTATTCTTCCCAACCAAATAAGCACTTTTGCAATGTTCACCTTTCCGCGGTCAAAACAAGACTTACGGGTAACAATCATACCTTACCAGGGATAGGGACCATACTATAGAGCCTAATTAAAAAGAATTCGGGCTTGCCTTTTCAATTCACATATATAAGCGAGGATTCCTCTATCTCTTGCTCGCTTCGATCGGACTCTGACAACTTTGGGAAGAATGATGAGTCGCTAACGAGGCCCCTAAATGACCGCTCAGAAGGCCTACCTATTTTTTTCCCAATCTGTCACTTGCAGCAAAAGGAAAATCAGAGAGAGATTGATGAAAGAAATCAATCAGATATTGATGGAAGCTATCAAGGAAAAAGAATCAGTGATAAAAAGGGAAGAAACGACAAAGATCCCGCAAGAATAATCAATCAGAAGCTATTACTAGAAGATCCCAGATTCGTGGGAAACGTAATCACTAAGAATCAATAAAAATCAAGGAATCCAACGAATATCAAGACTCTGAGATGGAAGGCTCATCAAGTCCACATACCAAGGAAGTTTAACGGGGACTTAACTTTATTCTTGGAAAGAATCAATCTGTGATTTATTTCAAGGATCAACTCGCTTGGGCTTGCAATCTCTCAAGATTCTTGAAGGCCTATAGGAAAGTATAGGACATGAAGAAACATACTTTGATCAAACCATCTAACCTCTTTTTTTTCTACTCCAAACAAGCATTATAGTTCTTTTAGATCTGCTGTGTAACTAGTGAGAGAAGAAAGAGAGATAATCACTAGTGAGTCATTATATCAAGAAAAGAAAAAAGACATAGAGACTAAGCTGTTGGTGTAAAGCTACAACATTCCTTCTGTACTCAAGAAACATCGATCACTGAAAGAGAACACCCTTGCAACCCAAGGGGACTGGATTAGGATTCACATTGAATCCGAACCAATATAAAAATTCTGGTGTCTTTAATTTCTGCATTTATTACTACCTCGCTCTTATTTCTAGTCAACTAATTGGTAAACTAGTCAACTACTGATACAAGTTTTTAAAATAAGCAATTCACCCCCCCCCCCTCTTGTACTTTCAATTGGTATCAAAACTAATCTCACACTTCTTTTCTTAGCAACTTGTGAGAAAAGATCATGGCAAATCAAGTTATTGTTGGAGCACTCTTTCAAGAAGGAACATCGCAAGCCAGGCCACCGTATTTCAATAGACAACACTTTTGTCACTGGAAAGTGCGTATGGAAATATATACAAAGTCATATGACGTCAAAGTTTGGAGAGTTATCAAAAAGGGAAACTATCAACTACCAGTAGCTGCACAACCACCTGTTGATCCAGAAGATATAAATGAATACACAGACGAGCAGATGGAAGTTGTTCAAGTCAATGCTAAAGCAAGAAACCTAATCTATAATGCTATAAGTGGAGAGGAATATGAAAAAATATCTTATTGTGATACAACCAAAGAAATGTGGGATAAACTGGAAATCACTTATGAAAGAACCAACAAAGTGAAAGAAACTCACATCAACATGTTAGTTCATGATTATGAACTCTTCCAGATGAAATAAGGAGAATCCATTGAAGAAATTTTTGCAAGGTTCAACAAAATCATTAGCGATCTAAAAGCTTTTGGTAAACCATACTCAAGTGGTGATCAAGTTCGGAATTTTATGAGAAATTTCCCTACCACCTAGTAGACAAAAGTAGTTGCACACGAATCACAAGATCTAAATAAACTATCTTATGATGAGCTTCGAGGAGATATCATAGAATTTGAGAAAACCTACTTCAATAAAAGAAGTCAGGAAGAAAAGAAGAAAATAGTCGCGTTGAAGGCTACAACTGAAAGGACAGACAATGAAATATATGATGACCCTGAAGCCCTCGTGGAAGAGATTGCCATGGTATCAAGGAACATGGATGGTTTAATGAGAAGATACAGAAACACGAGAAGAGGTTGGATACCGTCCAGGCAAACCAAGCAATATAACGAACAAGACAAGAATGATAGAAAATGCTACGAGTGTGGAATATATGGACACGTGCAAGATGAATGCCCAGATCTGGAAAGAAAAGTTACTAGAGGTTTCATCAAGAACAAATCATTTGGAAGCTAGAGTGATGAAGATAGTTCAGAACCTGAAGAGATAGAAAATCTTTGTTACATGAAAATCCTGGAAAATGACATAAACAAACTCTCAGGCTGCTGGACAGAAGAGGATGCTTTAGACGATGAATGCAAAGATGAAAATGAGAACTGTTTCATGGCACGAGGTGAAACAAGCTAGGAACACTGTAGGAAGAGCCGCAAAGAAAAATGGTACCTAGATAGTGCGTGTTCCATTCATATGACAGGTGACAAAAACCTGTTCAAAGAAGTTACAAAGATAAATGGAGGAAGTGTTAAATTCAGTGATGCCTCAAAAGAAAGATATTTGGCACCGGAATAGTTTCATTCAATATCAACTGCGATATCATTGATGTTTATCTTGTAGATGGACCCAACTGCAATCTCCTGAGTATAAGTCAACTATGTGATTCAGGGTATGAAGTAAAATTCAAGAAACAGGTTGCACTATTGAATATGAGATATGTAAAATAATTCTTCTAGGAAAAAGGTATGGAAATGTCTATATTCTTGATGGTTTTGAAAATATAGATGGCCACATTTGCTTAACATCCATTTATGATGATCCATGGTTATGGCATAAGAAAATTGGTCATACAAGCATGCATCTTATAGATAAACTATCCAAGCATGATTTAGTTATTGGTCTTACTAAACTCAATTTCTTTAGAAATCATGTGTGTGATGCATGTCAGATTGATAAACAAACCAGGAACTCTTTCAAAATCAAAGACAATGTGTCTACATCCAAGCCTTTACAATTGCTTCATATGGATATGTTTGGACATACTAGAACTGCTATCATAGGAGGAAAATGATATGCTTTTGTTATTATTGATGACTACTCCCGTTTTACATGGGTGATTTTTCTATCTCACAAAGATGAATCTTTGAAATTTTTTGAGATCTTATGTAAAAGAGTTGAACGAGAAAAAAGATATCTTATTACAACCATTCAAAGTGATCATGGAGGAGAATTTGAAAGCAGAGCATTCAAAGACTCTTGCAATGATCAAGGATACACCCACAACTTCTCAGCCCCAATATCACCTCAACAGAAGGGGGGTAGTAGAGCAGAAAAACAGAACTCTGCAAGATATGGCGAGAACTATGATACTAGAGTATTCATTGCCAAATCACTTTTAGGCAGAAGCAGTAAGCACAACTTGACACATTCTTAACAGATGTCTCATAAATCCTATCTTGAAGAAAACTCCATATGAACTATGGAAAGGTAAATGACCCAACATAAGTTATTTCCACACATTTGGAAGCAAGCATTTCATCCACAACAACGGTAAGGAAAATCTTGGAAAATTCGATCCAAGAAGTGATGAAGGTATTTTTCTAGATTATTCCATAAACAACAGATCCTTTAGAGTCTATAATAAACACACTTTATCTGTAGAAGAATCAGTACATGTGATATTTGATGAAAATAACACTACAACCAAGAAAGGGATTATTGCAGGTGATGAAGATCAGAATCAAGAAACAACTCAGCCAAGCAATCCTCAAGAGTCGACTAACAGAGTAGACGATGGCACAAAGTCAACTGATGAGATTAGCAACAGTCAACCAGAACCACAGAAAGAGTCGACTACTCTTACGAGCGTAACACGTCCAAATGAATGGAGGAGTGAACCAAAATATCCTCAAAAGTTTATCATAGCAGACCCACGTGAAGGAATGAAAACTAGGGGACCCCACAAGAAGAAGGAAAAATATAGTATTGATCTCCTAGATTGAACCAAAGAAGATATGTGAGGATCTTAAAGACTCAAGCTGAGTACAAGCAATGTAGGAAGAACTGGATCAATTTGACAAAAATCAAGAGTGGAAACTACTGCCTTAGCCTGCAGACGCTACTGTAATTGGAACGAAATGGGTTTTCAGAAATAAGCTCAATGAGGATGGAAAGATTGTAAGAAAAAAAGCCAGATTAGTAGATCAAGGGTACTCATAACACGAAGGAGTCGACTATGATGAAACCTTTGCTCCAGTAGCTCAACTAGAGTCAATACGAACTCTTCTTGAATACACATCTTTCAAATAATTTAGACTTTTTCAAATGGATGTCAAGAGTGCTTTCTTTAATGGTTTCATTGAGAAGAAAATATATGTGAAACAACCTCCTGGATTTGAACACTCAAAGTTCCCTTATCATGTGTATAAGTTGACCAAGGCACTATATGGACTTAAACAAGCTCCATGAGCATGGTACGAAAGACTTAGCTCATTTCTACTTGATCATGGGTTTATAAGAGGTAAAGTAGACACTACATTATTCATCAAAAGATCATCAGAAGGTAACCTTATTATTCAAGTTTATGTCGATGATATTATTTTTGGTAGTGCTAACCCTCTGTTGTGCAAGGAATTTGTAACTCTTATGCAAAGTGAATTTGAAATGAGTATGATGGGAGAGTTCACATTTTTCCTTGGACTTAAAATCCAACAACCTGAAGAAGGAACTTTCATATACTAGACGAAATATACAAAAGAGCTAATTCAGAAGTTTGGCATGAGCAGTGCTAAAGCTATTTGCACACCAATGAGCCTGTCAACAAATCTTGATAAAGATGAAAAGGGAAATCCTGTTGATGAAACTAAATATCGTGGAATGATCGATTCTTTACTTTACCTAACTACCAGTCGACCAGATATTATGTTCAATGTTTGTAAATGTTCCAGGTTTCAGTCAGCTCCTAAGTAGTCACATCTGACTACAGTAAAGAGAATTATTTGTTATCTCATCGGAACTACTTCTCATGGACTATGGTATCCACGCTCTAACAATTTTAAATTAGAAGGTTTTTCAGATGCTGATCTTGCAGGTGATAAGGAAGACATAAAAAACACGAGTGTGACATGTCTATTACTGGGAAAATCATTGATATCTTGGAATAGTAAAAAATAGGGATCTGTTCCACTATCCACTACAGAGGCTGAATACATTGCAATTGGACAATGTTGTGCACAGTTATTCTGGATGTCTCATCAATTGGGTGACTATGAACTATCTTTTAAACCTATTCCAATATTTTGTTGTAATTCTAGTTCTATTTGTCTTTCAAATCCTGTGCATCACTCTAGGGCTAAGCATATAGACATCAAACATCGTTTCATTATTTTCAAAGGAGATAAAGAATTATCTTTTGTTGGCACTACTGATCAATTAGCCGATATTTTCACTAAGACTTTACTTGAAGATAGGTTTTGTCTCTTAAGAGATGTACTTGGTATTATTTCTCTTGATCATAAAAATTAGGACTTATTTGATATTTTTAAATTCTTGTATGCTTGATGTATACATTTTGTTTGTTTTTTGTACTCATTGATGTACCGCTTTCGTTTTCCCTCTCTTTTCCCATCAATCGTAGATTTCAAGAAAGGAAAACCAATCACCATGACCCTTCACTCACACCCTTTCCTTTCTTGTACTCAACCGTCAAAACTTCACCTTTTTAATCTCTAAACCCCTCTTCTCTGTTTCCATCATTCCTATCACTCAGAAACCCTTTTTAGAAACTCTTCAAATTCCTTCCCAACAGTTTCTCTCATGGCAAAACACTCAAAAACTCCTTCTTCCTCCACCATAAAGAGTACTCGTTCCAAAGGAAAACCCTCTTCTCAGCCTCCAAAACCCGTAGACCCAGGGTCTGACCACTCCGAAGGATTTGCCTCTTCTCAGGAAGAACCTTCAGATCATTCTCACTTCAGAGAAAAAGCCCTAGGAAAAAGACCCGTGGAAGCCCCCCCTGAATCTCTTACCCCTAAAAAATCTAAGCTAGACCTTTCAAGCTCCCTAGAGCTAGACCTCAATTTCTCAGATACCCCAAACAAGGATTTCTTCGTTGCCCTAAAAGAAAGCCCATTGCTCATGGAAGAGTAGTTGACCTTGACGTCGTGGAAGCCCTCAATTGTAAGGTAAATGATCTTTTTGTTCTTCAAGGTTGGTCAAATTTCCTCTCTGTTCCCCCTCCTAATGTCTATGAACCCTTAGTGACAATGTTTTATGTAAATTTTCGCTCTAGTAAACCCGATAAGTTGGAATTCTTTGTTCTCGGTAAATGCATTGTTCTTGATTGTGCCATGTCCGATTCAATTTTCCTGTGTACTTGGCTTGATGATTTTGAAATTTCTTTTGATCAAGCAAAACATTGTATTGCTGAGTGTCCATCTGATTTTCTCCCTAACCAGTTACAACCACTCTTCTTCCTTCACTCTTCTTCCTCGCACTGGATCATTATCCACCTTCTCTCAACGAGATACCTTTCTTGTCTACTATCTTGTGACCAAACTCAAGATTAAGTTATCCTCCTGGGTCATAAATTTCAAGATAGAAAGTGCTGATGATCCCACCAGTTTGCCCTATGGTATGACTATCACTCACATCTTAGAATCCCACAACATCTCTATACCGGAATACCCCTTTGTCTCTGTTTCAAAATCCTACAATTCTAGAGCATTTGCGAGTATGAGGTATGTGTGTGTAAAGGGCTCTTGAGCGAAGAAGCAAGTTGGTGAAGTAAAAAATGTTCAACCCGATTCCAAGATCAAAGCCTTAATATCCCATTACAATGTCAGTGATCCTGATCTCGCCGAGAAACAGACTTCCATTGACAGCAAGCTGACCAATATCCAAGATCTTCTTGCTGCCACTCAGTCCACTGTTAGTGACATCCACATAATTTCGAAGAAAACAAGGTCAGATGTTTCAAAGATAAGGGTCAAAATTCTCAGACTTGGAGAGAACACAGTCAAAGCTTTCAAGTAAGTGCATGCCAGGATTGATGGGGTCATTATTTCATCCAATGCCAGCTTTGACCGTCTAAAGGAGGCGATCTGCAATACTCTTACTTATTTTTTGCATCGCTAGCTGTGGAAATCTTAATCAATATCTTTTGTGTTTTGTTGTTTTGGACTGGATAACCAGTCGACTGTATGATTTCCCCCCCTCTTTTTCTATGACTCTACATGCCTATCATGCCGACTTTAGTATCTATAGTACTTGCCGAGCCTGCGGTTATAATTGCATTGCATGTTATAGTATGTGTTATCCCTTCTTTGCTGATGTCAAAAAAGGGGGAGAAAGATATATTTCTGCAGGTACAGAAAGCACATGGTTGCAGGAGTCGACTAAAAGAAGTATGACAACACTTTTTGATGGGGAGTCAACTGCACTCATTGAAGAGGAGTCAACTACAGGAAAGTCAACTGTTGTTTACATGTATTACTTTTGTCATCATAAAAAAGGGGGATGTTGTTAATTATTAGTTTTAATGATTAAAATAATATAATCACTTTTGGTGTAGGGACTCAAGGAATATACTAAAGGGATGCAAGAAGCAACTAGTCTGGAATAAATCAAGGAAATCAATTAGGATCAGAAGTGCAAAAGAAAATCAATTAGGAAGATCATAGATTGACAGAAGAAGTGCAACACAGAAGATCAAAGAGAGATTAACGGAAGAAATCGATCAGAGATTGATACAAGCTATCAAGGAAAAGGAATCATCAATGAAAAGGGAAGATACTACGAAGATCCGGCAAGAATAATCAATAAGAAGCTATTAATGGAAGGTCCCGAGTTCAAGGGAAACGCAATCACGGAGAATCAATAAAAATCGAGAAATCCAACAGACATCAAGACTCAGAATGGAAGGCTCGTCAAGTCCACATATCAGGGAAGATTAACGGGGACTTAACTTTATTCTTGGAAAGAATCAATTTGTGATTCCTTTCAAGGATCAACCCTCTTGGGTTTGCAATCTCTCAAGATTCTTGAAGGCCTCTTGGAAAGTATATATATAATCATTCTGGACATGAAGAAACATACTTTGATCGAACCATCTACCTGTTTTTTGTTCTACTCCAAACAAACATTGTGGTTCTTTTAGATCTGTTGTGTAACTAGTGAGAGTAGAAAGAGAGATAATCACTGGTGAAGGATTGTATGAAGAAAAGAAAAGAGACATAGAGACCAAGTTGTTAGTGTAAAGTTACACCTTTCCTTCTGTACTCAAGAAACATCGATCACTGAAAGAGAACACCCTTGAAACCCAAGGGGACTGGACTAGGATTCACATTGAATCCGAACCAGTATAAAAATTCTGGTGTCTTTAGTTCCTGCATTTTAATTTCTGCATTTATTGTTATCTCGCTCTTATTTCTGGTCGACTAATTGGTAAACTAGTCAGCTACTGATAAAAGTTTTTAAAATAAGCAATTCATCCCCCTATACTTTCATTCCGAGGCATCCTCCCTCTGAACCGGAGGAGCTTTTTGTGAAGCAGTTGCTTTGATTCAAAAGCCCTAGCCAGTGATGAATCCCTAGGTATTCAGTGTCTGGTTCGATAGGACCAGGGTAGCTACTTGATCTTCTTCGAGCCCCTGAGCTACATGGGAATCAGACTTTCGAGCATCCTCCTCCGGGGGCGCCAACTCTAGGTCGACATCGATGGACTTGTGGGTAACGAACCCCATGTCATCATCATCCTCAGGATAATCCTTAAGCCGGTAAAGAGCTTTGGAATTTGGGACACGAGTAGTGGAAGTTTTCTTACTGCTCTTTCTGACCCTGACCACAATCCTTTTCTTCTTCTTAGCCTCGGTAGGAGCGTCCGAGGAGTCAGAGGATCTTTTCTTCTTCTTTTTCATTTTCTCCTTCTTCTTTGGAGCATCATCGGAGTAGGCTGCAGTGAAACAGAGGGGTTTTTCATATGGGGACGAGGCCACAACCCCGGTAATTTCCCAAAGTTTGGTGGTCTTAGGCAAACTGGTGGAAGGAAAAGACTTACTCAAAATATTGACAATATGAAAGCGATCCAAAGAGAAATTCAACCAGAAGAAGAGGGGCACTTACCATGAGAACAAGCCTCCCACTTGCCTTTGGAGAGCTTGCGCCACTCACACTCCGAATAGGTGAGTTTTTTGCATATGCCCTCGACCCATTCCCTAAAATGAGGGCCTGCATTGGGACTCGGGCGACAACTGTATACCAAAAGAGAGGAATATTAAGAAATAGGAGTAAATTCAAAGTAGTACTTTGAAAATTTGAGAGGAAGCAAACATACATTTTAAGTTCCACTTGTCTGGGAACGGCAAGAGAAGGGAGGTTTCCTTGCCTGACAAGCCAAGATTGATTAACATCAGAAGATTCTCGGGCTATAAAATCGGAGCAGATGGTCAATCATGAGATGAGGCTCCTCCGTGTTGTTAGCAAAGTGACGGACAAGGGTCAAGATCCTCCAAAAGATGGGTCAATCTGCCTGAGGCAGATTTCTTACCTCTTACAAAAATCAAGGATCACTGTATCTATCGTACCGAATGTGAAAGGATACCTATTAACGCTTAAGTATCTTTCCTCGTGCATCGTGATATCCTCATCGGGTCTGGGAACGATTATGTTTTTCCTTCCTATTTGCAATCCTCTCAGACCACTTGGAGCGTCTCCTCAGTGATGGAGCAGACATACCTCCACACCTCACCTCGGTCTCCTTGTTTGGAGACTCATTCGACCTTGAAGTCATTGTCTATGGAGCAACTTTCGGGGATGGATTCTGTGAGAGGAGGTTCCAGGGATATTACCAGAAGGGTAGCCTCGGTGCTTATGGCCGAGGTAGAAGTCGAAGGTGCAATATTTTGGGGAACTAACTTTGAAGTCTTAGTCATCTTAATTTATAAATATGAAGGACTGAAGGTTGGTAAGTGTTACACCCCATGTTTTTGTACGTGAGAATACGTCGTAAGTCAATCGATCATATAAAGTAAGTTAATTATGTTACCTTGTAGGAATAAATATTTAAGATCATGAATAACGAGTACCAAGACGGTTGGAAAGCTTAGAAGCTAAATCAATTGAAGAAAATAAGTTTCGTTGAAAGTCAACAAGTTTGGTGTTACATCCTGTGCGTCCTTAGGTGACGTATAATGAATATGAGACTTGTTAACCATTATTTAAATGAGTGTAAAATCATAATATGACTATATACGACGTTTGGATATAAAATATAAAGTTTGTAAAAGTTGGGTTTAACTTACGGAAAAATCGAGTTAAGATTTTCCTTGTAACGAGCCGTTTTGAGAAATTAAATTCGTAAGCATTATGATGTCATTATGGGACATATCCCATACCAAAAAGAAGGTCTTGGAACCTAGTTTCCAACGGTCCAAACCATTTATTCATACGAAATCGGGGTAGAGAAATATGAATTTTTAAAGTAGGGTAACCAAGTCACATCGCACACTTTAGAGAAACTTGCAGGTTTATAGGCCTGGTTGTGATGCAGTTTCTCCCAATATATTGAGAGTTACATGGAGATCATTATATGGAATTAAATACCTATGTGTCTAGTTTCCAATGATACAAACCGTTTGTTAATACGATATCATATTAGAGAGATACAAGTGCCCGAAGTGGCACTGCTCAAGCTGCTAAGCACGCAACTTACCCACCTACTTGGAGAATTGAGGCGGTGGTCTTATCCCCTTATATCTCGTCAACAATACAGATGTTACCCACACCAAAACAATCTCAATATCTTCAAAACCCTCCCTAATATATCCCAAGATCCCAAGAACCAAACTCAAGGAAAATCAACTCAAATCATCATCAAAGGTGATAAAGACTACAAAAGAATGCTTCTAGACGTATGGTGCTAGACGTATGGCGCTGTTTTGGAAGGCATTTTGTGGATGTGTTAAACTAGAAATAATATGGTACATATAAGTATTATGTTCTTAAGATTTTAAACTAATTTATGGAATACGAGTTGGATTCAATTTATATCTTGTTATGAGTAAACACGAGCTTGCCGCTCAATATGATTGTTAAGATAATCAGAGAAACTCACATTGGATTATATTGTTGTTATTGCTATTGTTGGTTATAGTTGTTGTTGTTGGGCTTTTTATAACCCTTAATGATCTTTGGGATGCATTATAAATAGGGGAGTTGCTGTCGATTTTCCTTAAGCCATACGACTAGCCAAATATGATGGTATGCCATTATATGTTAACGACGATATCATTTCACTTATTGCAGATGCAAGACGTTGTGTCTAGCTTGGTTGAGTAATAAATAAGATATCATACACGTATGTTAAGGCTATTCCTTCTTTCCTTTTGACATGATCCATAAGATACAATGAAACGAGTAAGTACACAACTTTCACCAATGATTCTATTCTTAGAAGTACTAGGGTTGCCTATGTTCTTGATTTCCCATATGTCCTACTATCATATCGTCTGTTCATGGGTCTCATGACATTCCGATAGATCTTATTGACTTACTTCATTATGCATTTCATTCATTTATACATGTATATTGACCCATGACCAGATGGCATTATATACGTGTATATTATATGTATATGGGATATGGGAAAAGGTTACAACGTTATATACACACCACCACCTGATCAACTGGTGTACGTTGGTGATTTTGCCCACAGTGGCCAAGTTGATATGATGGGATGCCCTCAGAGTCTTGATGATGTTATGTACACATATACCTATGCATGATATGACATTTATACGCATATGCATGACAGTATATATGTTTCATGATTCACAGAGTTGTTCAGACTTACATGTTGAGTCTTTCACTCCACTTACCTCTCATGTCTTTTATTTACTGATTTTCATTCTTTATATACACGGTACATTATTTGTACTGACGTCACTATTTTTTTGGGATGCTGCATTTCATGCCCGCAGGTCCCGATAGATAGGTTGAGAGTCCTCCAAGCAAGCTATCAGCTCATCGGAAGGTGTTGGTGTGCTCCATTTGCTCCGGAGTTGCCTATTTGGTCAGTATGATTCACACATGTGTTGATAGGTATGGCGGGGTCTTGTCCCGACCTTTATGATATTTATTTACTCTTAGAGGCTTGTAGACAGATGTCAGGTATATGTATACTTGTATGGCCTTGTCGGCCTATGTTTTGAGTTTACAAATGATCATGTCTGCCTTATAGGCTCGTATGTCACATGTATAAGTTTTTATATCATGTTGGGTCACCCTATGTCTAGTATTCCCTTATGTTTTATTCTGATTATCTTATGATGGCCCTTTTGTCCCATTTACCAATGATAATACGATAAGAAAGATATTTTACGTTAATACTCGGTTGAGTAAGGTACTAGGTGCTCGTCGCAACCCATTGGTTTGGGTCGTGACAAAAGTGGTATCAGAACAATTCTGTCCTAGAGAGTCTACAAAACCGTGTCTAGTAGAGTCTTGTTTATGGGTGTGTTTTTCACCACACTTATAAGCAGGAGGCTATAGGGCATTTAGGATTGTCACTCTTTCTTCTCACTCTAGATCGTGTGGTAGAGATCAATTGTGAGAATTCAAACTTCTAAATTCTATTTTATCCGTAATATAACAATACCTACTGTTGATACCCAATTTTGCCTCAAACTATTTTAAAATTTGCATATATACCTTCAAAATCACTTTTTATAATAACTAGTATTTTCCATAATTTTCCATATTTTTATTAATTCCCTTTCCAATTTATTTAGTACTTTATATTCAATAATTATTCATAAATTATATTATAAATAATTTCAAAATATTTCTTAGCTTAATATATCTTTTTAATCCTATTAAGATTTAACTATTTCACAAATGAGCCAATTTGGCATTATTTGGCTATAACTACGATAGCTTCGCAATTATAGCCTAATTATACATTGTATGCTATTTGTGAATACCTAATTTTTGCATGCTTTTAACTCCCCTAAAAATACTAGTATTTCGATGATTTTTAGTTGTTTGTGCACTTTTTATTTTGCATTTTTCTTTATTAAAAATACCAAAAAATATTTTTTACCTTTTACTTGTGTACATTAGTTGGCATCTTTAAATTATATATCCCAAATAGATTTTCTTTCTACTCATATAATTTTCTAGGATTAAATAAGATGATTAGGGATTAAGGAGTTGGGCTATTGTATTTTAATTAAAATTGAGCCAAATTGGCGCAAAACTTGAGCCCAATTCGGCCATGCCCGGTCCATTAAGTGGTTGGCCAAGAAAGAGTTCAAAAAGACGTAGTTTCACCTCAAAACTACGTCGTTTCATTAAGTGAAAGTAAAACCAAATCTCATCCATCCATAGCCTTTTGATCCAACGGCCCTCATTCATTCTTCATCCCAAATATTTAAACGCCCCAATACCCAAAATTTTGCCCCATTTCCCCCTTTACTTCTCCTCTTCTCCTTCTCTCTTCACTCTCTCTTCTCCCTCTCCCTATCTCTGCCGCCCACACTCTCCACGGCAGCGCCGGCGGCCGGAAATCGCCACCGCCGGCGACCGGCGTCCAAACACCTCCAAATTACACCTTTCTCTTCCTCTCTTCACCCTCTTTCTAGACCCACAACCCAAATCCCCCAAATCCCCACCAAAAATCAACAATACCTAACCCTAGTCGCGCCGCCACCACTGCCTCCGCCGGCCATCGTCAAAAATACACCAAAATGGCGCCACCAGTCTCCTCTCACTCTCCTTTTCTCCGTTCCATGCCCCAAAACCTTCAAAAACTCTCCAAAATCCGGCCAAAATTCGGCCGAAATCCACGCCACCACCACCCGCCGGCCCTACCACCATCGCTGCTTCTCCATCTTCGCTTCTTTTGACCCAAGAACCCTCATTTCTTTCCGGCATAATGCTGGAATCCCTTTGTTTTAGCATTTGCCAGAGTGAAATGAGTGTTTCAAGGTCGGACAACCATTGCCCGAGGCCCCCAACATCTTCTCGTTGATCGATTTGACCACAAATGCCTCTTAATTTGGTATAAACTTGAACTCAAACCTTTTCATCCATGTTTCTGATTTTGTTGCACCATTGTTTTATCGTAGTTATTGTAAATTTACGTTTTAGTTTAGCTCTTAATCTAGTTTCTGATTTTTATTTTTGTTGTTTAACTTAATTAATTATTCCAGTTTGCCTCACTGTTAATATGTTTTCGCTTTGCGTTAGTTGTTTGAGTCTCGCTTTCATGTTTAGTGTTTATGATTTTGTTTTGTTTAAGATCGTGAATTCCATGAATGTCTTCATTGACCAGTGCATCATTTTTGTTAATTTTAGTATTAGGTTATGAGTTTCTCTTAGTTGAGTTTTAGTTCAGTTGTTGAGTCTAGTTATGTGCTCTTTTTATCTTAGTTTGCTTTGAATCACATGGTTGGTACTGATTTTGTTAAAAGTTGAAGAGTAGATATGTTTGATCATGAGTGTAGGGCCTTTGTTTGGTTGTTTTCACTATTGAGGACTGTTTTGGAGTACATTACTCCAAAATTCTGTCCATATTTGGTGAGGAAAAACTGTTCATTGAACAAAAATCTGGTTTTGGACAGATTTTTGGTCAAAACTCTATCATTTTGGACAGATTTTTGGCCAAACAAAATCTGTTCCAAAAGTCCTTTTTCACCTATATAAAGAAGAAGTCTTTCCACACTATGAACACACTCTTACACTCTAAAAAAGACATATTTTTACGCACTCTATCTTACACTTAAGGAGGATCTTGAACTCTAAAAAAGGGGAAAAAAAGAAGATCAGAAAAAAGAGAGCTGAAAGATAAAAATTTCAACAGCCTTTCACTTTGAATATTTTCCCAGAAAAGAGCAAAAACCTTTTAAAAAATATAAAAGTTTTGAAGTTAGTTTTTTGTCCCTTCCTTCTTTAAAAGCTGTTGAGTATCGAGGTGTGTTCTGGGTGATTTTTGGTTCTTTTCACTGCTATTGTTGCTGGGTTGATTCGACTTTGCTGGTTTAATTACTGATGTTGCTGACTCATTTTGGCTGAGTTTGTTGCTGGTTCATTATTGTTGGCTTATTCCATCTCTGCTATCTAGGTATTTATCTCAACCATGTAAATCGTTGAAGTGTATTAAAATTTATGTAATGATGTTCATAGCTTTAAACTCGAGTTATTATTTAAGTGCAATTTTACTTGTGTCTGCGAATGATGAGAAATGTCTTTCTGTGTGTAAATGCTAACTCTGCTTTTAGTTTTCAATTTCTACATAAACTTTTGTGTTAACAAAGTTATGTTCATTTTGATAACATTCATGAGGATCTGTAGCAAATAACTCTAAGCCTACTAATGTCCGTCCAAATATATATATATATTTTCTCCTTTTGGCTTATGTTCCAGTTAAGACATTTATTTTGTGTTTCAAATAAAATGTAAGTGTGATTCAATTTAAGAATGGTTTGAAGTCTTTGTTTGAATATTCATTACTTCTCTCACCCAACGCTAATTTTTTTTTTTTGGGCCTTAATTTTGTTATAACTTGTTAGTTTGTATGACTGTTAGTCTAGTAATAAAGAGCATTCTCTGATCATTTTTTTTGGGACGTTTGAAATATTTTTAGGATGCGAACGAGTTTACTATACCCAATTTAGATAAATGAATGGTATTACAATTTTAAATAATGTGATCTTTAAATGGGTTATTTATTCATTTACTTATTCATTTATTACACTTATATCATTTGTGTATTAAAAGCTCCCTATTTGTCATGACTGAATCTTTGTGCTATGTTTAGGCGTGGATTCATGTCCATTGTGACAGTAGAGGTAAGAGATATTATGAACCAATTAGATCAGCCCTTTCCTTAAATTAAAATAACATAATGACTTAAGCTCTTTTAATTAATTTAAACGGTAGGCAATTAGTAGGCGCGCCTTAGCTTCACGGAATCGCCTGCGTAGCGTGATGTTCAACATTAATAAAATTAATTCAACAATCTTATTTCATACTCGTTTAGTTCTTAGTTAATTTTCGATTCAATTAGTAATCTGATAAAATCGCGGATTCGCTTGAGTAATGCGAGTATTTAATTTTTAACTAATTCCTTTAAATGTAGCAACCTTTTTTAAAGGTGATGATATACTAATAATCTATGTCATAACTGCGGATTCGCTTGCGTAGCGCTGTTATGATAAAAGTACTAAATTCCGCCTCGATCACGGATTCGCTTGCGTAGCGTGATATGATAACGTAATTTATCTAAAATTATTTTCCTTGATAAAGCTAATAATCAAGAATTAAAAGCGGATAGGTAAAACATAGAAATAATAAAAATCACAATTTGTCCAAAATTAATTCAAGTCATGTTTTAAGTCAATAAAGCGACCGTGCTAGAACCACGGGGCTCGGGGAATGCCTCACACCTTCTCCCCGGTCAACAGAATTCCTTACTCGGACTTTGCTTTCGCAGATCAATAATAGAGTTAAATCTTCCTTTGACTAGGGATTCAAATAAAAGGTGACTTGGAACACCGAAAATCAATTCCAAGTGGCGACTCTGTAAATAAAATAATCCCTACTCAAATTTGTCACTTTAATTGGAAAAACTCTTTAACCCTCAATCCATACTACCATATCTAATTCGGGGGTAGAGAAGGGGTGTGACACTATTTCAATTCAATAATTAGTTATTTTATACTAGTTAATCACTTTAATTTCACCTATTTAGGCTTAATTTCATTTTATATAATTATCAACTACTTTTATTAATTATTTATCTAATTTTAATGGGTATTTAACAAATAGACATTCTTCATTTTGACAAATAGCCATTCTTCATTTTAAGGCTACCATTTTGCCTTCCGAGACTAAGCACTGTCTCCATCTGCATTGCATAAGGCTACCATTCTGTCTTCCGAGGCTCAGCTCTACCTCCAACTTACTTTTCAAGAATAACTATTGCCTCAAGCACCATTTACTTCGCTTTCCTTTCGGGCTAAGCTCTGCCCTTTAATTCGCAAGACTAAGCTCTGTATTGTTAGCATCATACTATTGCATCTTCATGGGCTGAAATATCGCCAACTTATCCAAAATCGTCATCGTTCGGAGGCTCCATCTTCATGGCCCGAGAACACCATGTCATGTCCTGAGGATCTCTTTTAATCATTTGCATATCATTATTCAAAGGAGTCATGGTTCGGAGGCACCATCCTCATGGACCGAGAACATCATTTTCATGGCCTGCGAATCCTGCATCAAGCAATTCATAGCCCAGGACGTCATGGTCTGAGGACGTCATCCGTAACCGTCCAAAGAAATCATTCATGGTCCGATGGGAACTCACATCATGTTTAAATTACGCACAATATATGTTGGTATTGTTTATTTACAGGTAATCCGGCGAGCAACGGCCATCCTGGCAGGAGCGGTCCCGCTCCAGTTCTCCTAACTACCCCGTAAGACGCCTATTCATCCAGTCCCATACATTGCGTCCGCACTTCTAGAACTTCATCGGTATACTTCACCGATTACTCCTGAACTACATACAACATGATTGCTGTAAAACCAGGGATATATAGGCAACTCAGAAACCAGGGTGCGACCTAAATCTCTTCAGGCCGTTTCGCTCGGTCAAAATTGGCCATCATATCTTTACCCGATAACTCTTTCATCCTTCCTGGGTAAAGAGGGGCAGCTGTTGATACCCAATTTTTCCTCAAACTATTTTAAAATTTGCATATATACCTTCAAAATCACTTTTTATAATAACTGGTATTTTCCATAATATTTCATATTTTTATTAATTCCCTTTCCAATTTATTAAGTACTTTATATTCAATAATTATTCATAAATTATATTATAAATAATTTCAAAATATTTCTTAGCTTAATATATCTTTTTAATCCTATTAAGATTTAATTATTTCACAAATTAGCCAATTTAGCATTATTTGGCTATAACTACGATAGCTTTGCAATTATAGTTTCAATTCAATAATTAGTTATTTTATACTAGTTAATCACTTTAATTTCACCTATTTAGACTTAATTTAATTTTATATAATTATCAACTACTTTTATTAATTATTTATCTAATTTTAATGGGTATTTAACAAACTTGCACTGGGTTCCAAAACTCTTTGCGACCTCATCACTTTAATCTCCAGAAGAGACATAGCCATTCTTCATTTTAACTGTAGCCTAATTATATCAGACCCCAACCCAATTAAAACGGCCCAAACCCAAGCTTAATCCACATAAATCCTACCCGACCCAATTCCTTGTCCAATTTGGACCGTTGATCGATCTTAATCAACGGTCCAGATCCCCACTTTCCTAATTTAATCCTAATGACCTACCCCCCAAACCCTCATTCTCTCTGATTCTCTCCGCCGTCCTCTTCTCTCATCCCTCTCAAACGCTCTTTACTAGAACCGCTATGGTTCTCACCGGCCGTAGCCTTGCCGACCTTTATGGTGGTCTCACCACCCTTAGGCCTCTCATGGCTCCCTTACACCAGTAATGCTGTCTCTAAGGTCCTCAAGGGACCATGGTCTGTCATCTCACACCTTTGGCCTGTTCTTGCTTCTCAGGCCTCCATGGATCTATTCCAGTAAGATCTTCCTATTTTTCGGCTAAACCTATTGTTTCTAAGCTGTTATTCTCATCTCTGGGTTATTTCCTCGAAACCCTAATTTCGTGTCTTAAACTTCTCAGATCTTTACAGATCTGAGACGAGCTAAGCCTATTTCATGTGTTTTCTAATGAAAACTTCTAATTTTTGAACGATGTTTCATTTTCCTAAAGCTAGGGTTTCTTGAAAACCTTTTTCTTCAAACGTTTTCTGATTTTTTTTAGGTGTTTGATCCTGTTCTTATGTGCTTTCGACTGTTTCTGTTAAGCTTTTCTTAACCCTAAATAGTTATGCGAAAAATAACCAATGTTTGGTACTTTGTTTGGATTCCGAAGTTCGTCCCTGATTATTTGCTACATGATTTTGCTATGTGTTTAATTTTCATGATATATTCTTCGTTTAATTAGAGTATCTTGTGATTTTACCCTAGTATGTCTTTATTAGGGTTTCAGATTCGATTCTTTCTGTCTATACTCGACCTATATGTTATTCATGGAAAACCTATACTATTTTCCTTAAAATCAGTATTATTACGAGTCCTTTATTCACTAATCTGTTATGGTGATACCTGTAGCTGATTTCCAATTATTTTTTCCTATTTTTACAACCTTTAAATTACTGCTTGCCTTACTTATGATTAATTGTGGTACTTGCTGATTCTTACCAATTGTATCCTTAATTAAACTCTTATGTATCTACCCCTAATTACCTATTCCGTCCTTAAGTTATTTGAACTGTTTCCTTAAATGTTTCCTACTCTTTACCGTTGGTTAATCACTCCCTTAATTAAGGGAAGACTTGCTGATTTTTTGCCTGATTGATTCTGGGGCTTCCTTAATTGTTGTTGATTGATTTCCCTTACCTTATTTTACTATGCTTATATATACTCTCCTCTCTTGTCACTAACGAAAGAGACATAGTTCAATAACTCTCTTACATTTAAAAGCTTTCTGCTCTTTCTTGTTACTTGCTACTCTCATTGAACTAGTCGGCTGGAAGCCAAGGCTAGTTATTGCACCACATCAGCCCTATATTCTGTGTTTTTCTCTCCTTAACTAGTATGTACTGATTCAATTTCAAGTCCCAAAACTCTATGTGTTCTATTATTGCTTCAATTCAATGATTTCCAGTCTTGTTCCTGCCTACTATTTGGTTGTTTAATGTGTAATTTGTATGTTTAACTTATTGTTTCACCTAGCATGCCTGTACTACCCTATTTAATTCTATCTTGTTTAACTTTATAACTTGCATGACTAAGGATCTGCCTGCTGCTTTCTCTAGTATGCCTCAACCTGATCTTGTTCCATGTTTGATTGTTTGCCTAATTTGTTTATGGAGTTTCTGGTTTAATCTGCTTGCTAAGTTGCCTAAGATCTATAAGTAATTATGATTCTGTGTTTAATCCTGTCTAGTATAACTATGTTCTCACCTGTCTGTTCTGAAATCCATGCCTTATATCTGTACTATTAGCTGTATGACTAATTCCTTAATCCTATAAACTCTTGAAAAGCTTCTGTGTTTCTGTGGTTATATGTTTCACCATGTGTGTTCTATGTGTCCCCATGCCCACAATCCCTGAGTGAAATCTATGTTTGAATGATGCTGAACCTATTTAAATTGTTTGCTGGTTTCTTACAAGGGTTCACACTATTTTTCAAAAGTTGTTTTACTACTCATTGATTCCTACTTTTCATAAAAATTACTTTATTTAGTGAATCAATCCAATACTGTTTTTCTTGCTTAAACCTTTTCAAACTGCATCAAACACTCTCACTATACTCTTAGATATTAGGTTCTGCCCCTTTTGTGTGAGCATTGCTTAGGGACCCTTGAGCTCCCTCTGAACTTTGACACACAAGAGATGGCCTTTCCACACTACACTTACTCTCTCTTGGCTATGAAAATCTGGGTGTGAGCATTGCCCGGGATCTCCTGAGGTCCTTAGGGAACTCTGACACACCCGGATTATGTGAAAGGCTGTGAAACAATGATGGCATTGAGAACTTCTGGAGATCTTGGGTCTATTATGAAGTCTCCCTATAGTTAACTTCTTCTTTTTATTTTGGTTATGTAATTCATATTCAAAGGCTTGTAATAATTATTGTAAAGAACAATTATGGGGTGGATAGTGAAAATGGGTGGGAATATGCATGCTGTAGTATAAGTAAAGGGTATAGATCCTGTTTCTAGGTTTACTTTTCCCATATGTGCAATAGCAATCATGTTTAGGTACAACATGCCCAACATACCATGCATATCATGTCACTTAAGTATTCAGCATCTCATCACGCGTAGAAATCCTGTCTATAGGGTGATTAAACAACAACAAAAAATGGCTATCATATCCTGCTCATGTCTATCTGTTTTGAAAATCACTTAGAAATCCTGTTCATAGGAATAATAATAACAACAAAAACTGCTACAATGTGATTCTGTTCACGTCAGTGTATTCTAAAAATGTAATCCTGCCTTGGAGTAAACAAATCAACATTAGTTGTTATTCATGCACTCACCATGCTGCCATGCACATTTAGAAATCCTGTTTTAGGATAAACAACCTAATGAGCATATTATTATTTCATATTCTGAAAGTCATGTTTAATGCTGTAATATTTGTGCATATAGAAATCCTGTTCAGATTCTGCATCACTCTGAATTCCTACCTGCGCATTAGACATCATGTTTCAGGATCTCATGCTCGCTTAAATACACCTAGCTTAACTATTAATGCATAAGAATGGTATTGAACAACTTCATTTAGTTTTCTAAATAACTGAATATAATTTTGTGTCCTGAACACCTAGAACAACATGTTTAGGTAATATAGTCTCAAACAGTTTTTCCTCCCTTCTGAAATTGGTATAATGTCTCACACCTAGGCAAGCCTCAGGTGATCAAACTGTTAAAACTGGAAATCCACTCCTTTGTATATGCTGCCTCATACTCAACAGGTTTTAAACTAGTAGGTAAACTGATTAGGGTCCTTTATGAGTCATAAGACAAATCTGAATTAGGGTCCACCCGACTCTGCTGGGGACTATAGACTTTTACCGTTACAATCTGCTTTGTGAATTTGTCTGAGTACGCTTTGTTTGATATTTTTACCCTTTCCTTTTCCCTTTTATGTTCAATTAATTGTTTATCTCTTTCAAGTATTTATTCCTTCCCAAAAACAAAACTGACATGTTTCTTTGTTTTTCTTTGCAACCACTTTAAATTATAACTGTTGTATTTACCGTTTTCTTAACGTGCAAATACATGACAACCTGCTTTTAATGCTTATTATTGCATAACCATGCTCAACATTCATACTCCACTCGTGCCAAATAAACACTATAACAACGCTTGATGAGTGGTTGCGCTCTTCCTATATTATCACCCCCTAAATTCGAAACGGCTTATTTGCGGTAAAACTAGTCGATCAGCGGTGTAGTCGACGGTTCCGTGCCTTTCCCCCTTGAGTTGTCCGCTCAAGGGTACCAGTCTAAAACCCCATAGAAACTTTACTCTGTTATATTGTTGCATGCATCATGGTCAAACCTAGCCAAGCTAAAGTGTTGTCCGCACAATAGCTTTTAAGAAAGCCTTGCCCGTATTCCACTGGGTTTCCTAAACCCAAATGAACGTCGTCATATTCTGTGCATTTATTTGGAGAACTAAATGCTTCATGCTAATTGTTGATATTAAATAGTCGAGTCTGGTAGGGGTAAGAGCCTAACCTTGTTTGCCTTGCAGAAATATGAGGCACGAAGTCCCCATATTCGGCATGGTCTCCAATATCCACCCAAGACTGCTGAGTTGGTGGGAAGATCTACACTCTAGTGACAAAGCTCTCATCAGAAAATACTTGGGGAATCTGCCATCTCTCCTAGACATCCAGCCTAACAACATGGTAATAGAGGTTGTTAACCTGTTCTGGGACTGTGAAAGGGCCGTGTTCCACTTTGGGGACATTGAAATGACACCTTTGCTAGAGGAAATAGGAGGACTGGCTAGTCTAGTTTAGGAAACCCCGGGTATGGTAATGCTTGAGAACCGCACATGCAAAGGTTTTCTAAAAATGATGGGTTGAAGAAGAATACAGAACAGGTATGCTAAAAGGAATCATACATCTCTTTTGACTACTTGTACGAAAGGTACGGTCACAGCAAATCATACCGTACCTACCATGATGAGTTTGCTATCACATCCTTGGGGCACATCTATCGCAGAGCATTCGTCTTCATGTTTTGCTTCTTGGGTTTTATCGTGTTTCCAATGAAGAAGGAGAGAATCCATACTAGACTGGCCATGGTAACCAAGACACTAATGGAAGGAATTGGTGGGAAAAATTTCAGCATTGTGCCCATGATCATTGCAGACATATATCGAGCCTTGGAAAAGTGTCAACGAGGAGCAAGACATTTCGAAGGCTGCAATCTACTACTTCAGCTTTGGCTTATGGAACACCTCCAAAAAGGCGAATATCGACAAGAGTTTCAGCGAAGGGAGTGGAATGACCACATCGCTTTCCACCATCCAAAATGAATGAATTACATCCCCGACATGTTCGCTCAGCCTGAGAATGCCAAAAGATGGGTCGGGCTCTTTGATAATCTGACTGAAGAACAGGTTCAATGGATGTTCGAGTGGTTTCCGATAGAGGAATTCATCGCCCGTTCCAGAGATGCACCGTTCCTGATACTGATTGGTCTAATAAGAACATACCCTTACTTCCCTCTTCGAGTTATGAGGAAAGAAGGCAGGAAGCATGTCATACCTAGGGTCGACAAGATGAGCCATCTTCGAGCAAACTTCCAAGATGATGATAGTCCTCACAAGTTCCAGGCCCAGCACATGTGGCACTGCAAGATTATACTGGATAGGGACACCATCGAGCCCTTTCTATTCTGGTTGGTTGGAAGATAATTGGGACGGTATGAGCAAGCCAGGGTTTGTTCAAGGCCACAGGGTTATAGATGAAAAGGTTGAGGCACAAGTCAAATACAACCAGCTACGCAAAAGGATCCGTGAATGTGAGGATGAGCACCGCGAAATACATGAGTCCAACAAGAAGCTGATTGAGGAATGGAAAGATATGGCTATCAGCACCAACAATAGGTTAGAATACTTGGAACGAGGCATAGTCGAGCTGGAGGAGAAATTCGTCAAAAGGGTCGAAGACTGTCAAAAGGCTGAAGGGACCGAAGATGGACATCTAGCCAGGGCATACATGTTGCTGGGACTTCGCGAGCTGGGAAAGCTGTTCGAGGGAAGCAAGAATGCGGAGTCTAGGGAAGGTCCTCTTGGGACCAAGTAGATAGGAATGTCTTTCTTTTCTTTATCAATGTAATAAGGCCAATGGCCATTAGTGACCTTTACTTCCTGTCTATTTAGTGTCATTTCAGGATTCGTATATTTTCTTATCAATAAAATGAGGCATTCAGCATTTTAAGTTCTCCAAATCAATTTGTCGCTAGGCCTAACTCGAGCACAAAAGAGGTCCCCAAATCAGGACACACTTTACATTCCCGCACTATGTGTTTAAACACTGCAATACTTTTCATAATCCTCACTAACTTGGCTACTTTTTGTTTTTGTTTTGTTTCTTTTATTTATTCCCCTCCCCTAAGGTTAGTTCGTTCACTCTGGCATTATCAGCTTATCTCACAAGATCCAGAGGCCCTCCATCCACTCCTCCTCCTAGTCCTCCCAAAGGCAAGAACAAATGCAAGAACAAAATGGAAGATTTAAACAACGTCAGGAAGGAAGATTTGAACGGGTTGAGGCCACTGATGTCCAGGGTATTCGGGTTCCCAATGAGAATATGTCATCGCTTGAACAAAAGCTATTGAAATTCCAAGAAGAGCTTGATCAGAATCGAAATCTGACCAACCTGTCATTTTCCCTCAACGTCCAAGATGTCAACTTCCCCAACACTCAAAACCCTACACCTCCTCTGAATGTCCCAAAACAGCAGAATTATCCCGCACCTCGCCATCACGCTATTCAACCAAAGAACCAGTGTAACACCTTCCATACCCCAAATAACACTCCACTACTTATCCCAGAGCCTCAAGACTCCACAAATGACCATTTCCACACCCATGCATCATGCCACCCTAACAATCCTATCTACGTGGAGATCATGCCACACTCCACTCCACCTGTCCCATACACACCTGAGTCTGATGAAAAGGAATTGCTTATCAAGAACTTGGCCGAGGAACTTAGGAAGCTGACCAGCCGGGTTCAAGGCGTTGAGGGAATCAAGGGAGTCGAAGGGCTGAATTATGAGGACCTCTGCATACAACCTGTCGAACTGCTTGAGGGGTACAAACCTCCGAAGTTTGAAATGCTGGACGGTACAGGTAACCCAAGGGTCCATCTGAGGACCTATTGCGACAAGCTGGTTGGAGTAGGGAAGGATGAAAGGATCCGTATGAAGCTGTTCATGAGGAGTCTGAAAGGAGATGCATTGTCTTGGTACATCAGCCAAGATCCCAAAAAGTGGTCAAACTGGGTGAGCATGGCATCTGACTTTATGGACAGATTCAAATTTAATACAGAGAACCCACAAGACATGTTCTATATTCAGAATTTGAAGAAGAAGTCCACTGAGACATTTCGCGAGTAAGCTACTCGCTGGAGGTTCGAAGCTGCTAAGGTTAGACCCGCCTTAGAGGAGGAGCAAATGAACAAGTTCTTTGTCCGGGCTCAGGACCTGCAGTACTATGAACGGTTGATGATGATTGAAAACCACAATTTCTCCGAAATTATCAAGCTGGGAGAAAGGATCGAAGAAGGTATCAAAAGTGGCATGGTCACAAATTTTGAAGCCTTGCAAGCTACAAATAAGGCTTTACAGTCCGGTGGTGTGTCCAAGAAAAGGGAAGTGAGAGCTGTGATGGTCGCACAAAGAACTAAATCCTCAGTCAAATACCAAACTTACCCAACACCTCCAATCACATATCAACCAACCCCAAATTACCAAGCACCCTCACCCTCATACCAAGATCCACCACCAACTTATCAATCACCTCCACCACCGACATGTCAACCTACTTCACCCAGATACTCCCAACCCGCTCCCGTCTACCACACTTACAATTCTCAACCATCCCATTATCAATCACCCCCTGCACGCCAAAACTTCCCTAGACCTCGGCCTGTTTTGATCGCAGACCTCCAAAACAATATACCACCATCGCTGAACCCATCGACCAGATGTATGAGAAGCTCAAAGCTGATGGTTATGTCACACCCATCCCTGTTGCAACCTCTGAGAATCCTTCTCAGTGGTTAACCCAAACAAATCCTGTGCATACCACTCCGGCATGAAGGGGAACACCATTGATGAATGCCGCTCTTTGAAAGACAAGATACGGTATCTGATTGATAACAAGATCATTATGGCAAAATAATCCACTCCAAACGTCCGCAACAATCCTCTGCCAGACCATAAGGGTGGAGTTATACATATGATTGAAATAGAAGATGACCGGGATTCCGAGGGATCGATCGGGTTGATCATAGAAGGCAATAACCCAAAAAACCGGTAGTTACTCTCAATCCAATCATAGTCCAGATCCAACCGTCTGAGGATGCTGAGGTAAATATGTCCATACCTCTTGAGTTTGAAGCGGCGCCACCCGCGAAGACTCTAGTACCAATTGAAGTTGAGTTCGTGTCTACGGAAAATGCACCTGCACCATTTGAGGTTGCAACCTTGCCACCCCAGGAACATATTCCATTTGAAGTAAGGATAGCCGCACCAATCCCAGTGGCAATAACAACCACGCCACCCTTCTATACAAATTCTATACCTTGGGACTATACAGCCGGGGCGAGAAGGAAAGGCAAGGTCAAGACTGAAGAAGCTGTCGCAGCACAGGGTATGCCAAGATCTGGTAGAGTCTATACACCTGAATATCTGGCTGAGTCCAGCAGGCAGGCTTCCAATCGACCTCCCCTTATTGAGACAGGTCCAAACGACCTTTGGAGGAAGGTACATGACAAGGAGTATATCGGTCATCGACCAGTTGAACATGACGCCAACACAAATATCCATTCTCTCTTTGCTGCAGAATTCTGAGACTCACATGAGTGCTTTGTTGAAGGTGTTGAATGAAGCATATGTGCCGACCAATATCACCAGCGGGTAAATGGCCAATATAGTGGGCCAAGTGTTGGAAAGCCATAAGATCACTTTCCATGAGGACGAGCTGCCTCCTGAAGGGTTGGGCCATAACAAAGCGCTGCACATCACTGTGCAATGCGAGGATGATTTCATCACCAGAGTCCTGATCGATGGAGGATCCAATCTTAACATCTGTCCACTGATAACACTCAAGAAATTAGGTAAAGGGCTGCATGAGATAAAGGATGGAGCAATCAATGTGAAAGCTTTCGATGGATCTCAAAGGTCCACCATTGGTGAGGTAAGCCTATGCCTGCAAATGGGGCCAACTTGGTTCGAGGTGGACTTCCAAGTGATAGATGTACCAGCGTCCTACAAATTGCTATTAGGACGGCCATGGATACATACTGCTGGGGCCGTAGCATCAACACTGCATCAAGCTATGAAGTTCGAATGGAATCACCAGGAAGTGATCATTCACGGACGGTAGCAACCCTATTTACAGCCGCCAGACTATTTCGGCAATCGTGGGAAGAAGGAAGCTGGTGGAGAAGTTTACCACCATATTGAACGGGTCAATGCTATCGACAAAGACAAATGATGGGATAGCAAAATCGAGAGTATACTAAGCTGTAGTGGGTACGAGCCTGGAAAAGGGCTCGGCAAGAACCTCCAAGGGATCTCAAAACCCATAGAACTCAAGAAACATGGTACTACCTTCGGTTTGGGATATGAATACACCTGGGAAGAATTCAATAACAGGTCGCCACCTTGGCGCGGTCCTTATTACCCTTTGGAGCAGCCGATACCGCATCTGGAGCAAACCTTCCAATATGCCGACATTATTTACGGGTCAGATGAAGAAGAAGCACTTGTAGCAATGAGGAACTTGTTTCTGGAAGACAGTGATATGGATTGATGCGTTATTCTCGAGGAGGAGGGGGAGGAAGGCCCTTCCATACATGTTGTGAGCAGAGGGACGTACCTCAAGAATTGGACTGTCAGGACAACCAAAGCCCGATGGGCCTCGGGATAGCAAGGCTAAAACAAGCACTATTCATTATCTTTCTTTGCAAAATGATTTCCTTTTTCGCATTTTAATTCCTGCAATAAGATCTTCAATGTTAAAAAACAATCATTCAATTTATCAAAAGTATTATCAATTTTTCTTATGAATCAATATTTATTGCTATCATTTTTCTCTCATTACGTTACCTATACAACATTACTATTACTTGCCTTGATGAACCAATGACTGTGACATGCAACGAGACAACGCAACAAACAGACATTGTTCCAGAGGAAGATGAAATACCTGACGAGATTGTCAAATAAGTTGACAATTTCGAGAACAGAACTAAGTCCAACCTAGACGAGACTGAATTTATCAACTTGGGAGATTCGGAAAACGTCAAGGAGACTCGCATCAACATTCATTTGTCACCATCAGAAAAGAAAGAATACATAGAGTTTTTGAAAGAGTATGAGGATATATTCGCCTGGTCGTATGATGATATGACTGATCTAAGTACGTCTATTGTGGCTCACAAATTTCCAACCAATCCAATGTGTCCGCCGGTAAAGCAAAATCTCAGAAAGTTCAAACGCGACATGAGTTTGAAAATCAAGGAAGAAGTTACCAAGCAGATCAACGCCAAGGTTCTCAAGGTAGTGGAGTACCCTACATGGTTAACCAACATTGTGCCAGTACCAAA
Organism: Nicotiana undulata; assembly: GCA_005239495.1. Taxonomy (NCBI): domain Eukaryota; kingdom Viridiplantae; phylum Streptophyta; class Magnoliopsida; order Solanales; family Solanaceae; genus Nicotiana; species Nicotiana undulata. Next base: position 29,305 of record MDKH01201903.1, read on the forward strand.
GAAGGATGGGAAGTTCAGAGTCTGTGTCGATTACCGGGATCTCAATCGGGCCAGTCCGAAAGACGACTTCCCCTTACCAAATATACATATCCTGATTGAGAGTTGCGCCAATCATGAACTACAATCATTCGTAGATTGCTTCGCTGGTTATCATCATATTTGGATGGATGAGGAAGATGATGAAAAGATGACTTTCATTACGCCATGGGGAGTGTACTGTTACAAGATGATGCCATTTGGCCTAAAGAATGCAGGGGCCACCTACATGAGGGCTATGATCACCATCTTCCATGACATGATTCACAAGGAGATTGAGGTATACATGGATGATGTTATTATCAAGTCTAAGAAAGACACTGACCACATAGAAGATTTGAGGAAGTTCTTCAATAGGTTGCGGAAATACAATCTGAAGCTGAACCCCGCCAAGTGTGCATTCGGGGTTCCTGCTGGGAAGTTGCTTGGGTTTATTGTGAGCCACCGGGGAATAGAACTGGATCCGTCAAAGGTCAAAGCCATTCAAGAATTACCACCGCCAAGGAACAAGAAAGATGTGATGAGCTTCTAGGGGAGGCTTAATTACATCAGACGATTCATCGCACAATCTACAGTCATCTTTGAGCCGATCTTCAAGATGCTGAGGAAGGATGCCGCGACCAAATGGACCGATGAGTGCCAAAAAGCTTTTGACAGAATTAAGGAGTACCTGTCAACAACACCAGTCTTAGTACCACCTGAGCCGGGTACACCTATGTTACTCTACCTTGCGGTATTAGATGGAGCCTTCGGCTGCGTTCTGGGGCAACATGACGAAACATGAAGGAAGGAGCAAGCTATTTATTATCTCAGCAAGAAGTTCACTCCGTATGAGGCCCGATATTCTCTATTGGAACGCACCTGCTGTGCTTTGACCTGGGTAGCTCAGAAGCTGAGGCACTATTTCTGTGCCTACACCACATATCTCATATCCATAATGGACCCATTGAAGTACATCTTTCAGAAGCCCATGCCCACTAGCAAGCTAGCCAAGTGGCAAATCCTGCTGAGTGAATTCGACATTACCTATGTGACTCAGAAGGCGGTCAAGGGACAGCCACTGACAAACCACCTTGCTGAAAACCCCGTGGACGGAGAGTACGAACCTCTGAAAACATATTTTCCTGATGAAGAGGTATCATTCATAGGAGAAGACATTGCAGAATCCTATGACGGTTGAAGGATATTTTTTGATGGAGCAGCGAACTTCAAGGGAGTCGGCATTGGGGTCGTCTTAATATCGAAAACCGGTCAGGAGTATCCGGTATCTGCCAAACTCAGGTTCCCCTGCACCAACAACATGGCTGAATATGAGGCCTGTATCCCGGGGCTCAACATGGCCATTGACATGAACGTTCAAGAGCTGTTAGTTATTGGTGATTCAAACCTACTGGTACATCAGGTATAAGGAGAATGGGCAACCAAGAATTCCAAGATACTGTCGTATCTGCACCACGTACAGGAATTAAGGAAGAGGTTCACGAAGATAGAATTTCGGCATGTCCCCAAAATCCAGAATGAGTTCGCCGATGCATTGGCTACTTTGTCCTCAATGATCCAGCATCTGGACAAGAATTTTATTGATCCTATTCCCGTAAAGATCCATAATCAGCCAGCTTATTATGCCCATGTCGAAGAAGAAGCAGACAAAAATCCTTGGTTTCATGACATCAAGGAGTATTTGGCAAAAGGGGATTACCCAGAGCTTGTGAATCCCATTCAGAAACGCACACTTCGGAGACTATCCAACAACTTATTTCACGGCGGAGGAATCCTATATAGGAGAACTCCCGATTTGGGATTATTAAGATGTGTCGACGCAAAGGAAGCATCCAAGCTACTAGAAGAAATTCATACTGAGACCTGCGGTCCACATATGAACGATTTCTTCTGGAAAAGAAGATACTCTGAGCTGGTTACTTTTGGATGACTATGGAAACAGACTGCATCCAGTATGTTCGGAAATTCCACCGCTGTCAGATACACGTAGATATGATAAAGGTACCTCCAAACGAGCTCAATGTAACAAGCTCACCATGGCCGTTCGCCGCCTGGGGCATGGACGTTATTGGACCAATTGAGCCGGAGGCCTCCAACAGACACATGTTCATTCTGGTAGCCATTGATTACTTCACTAAATGGGTCGAAGCAACCTCCTACAAAGAAGTAACTAAGAAAGTCATGGCAGACTTTGTCCGCGATCGTATTGTTTGTCGATTCGAAATTCCTGAGTCAATCGTCACCGACAATGGTTCCAATCTCAACAGCGAATTGATGAAAGCCGTGTGTGAAACTTTCAAGATCAAACACAAGAACTCCACAGCCTATCGACCTCAAATGAATGGAGCTGTAGAGGCTGCCAACAAAAACATCAAGAGGATACTAAGGAAGACGATAGAAAAGCACAAGCAGTGGCACGATAAGTTATCATTTGCTCTATTGTGATATCGCACCACGGTCCGCACATCGACCGGGGCAACCCCCTACATGCTAGTTTATGGTATAGAAGCCGTCATTCCCGCTGAAGTAGAAATTCCCTCCTTAAGAATCATACAAGAAGCTGAGCTCAGCAACACAGAATGGGTAAAGAACCGTTATGAGCAACTAGCCCTCATAGACGGAAAAAGAATGAATGTAGTCTGTCATGGTCAACTCTATCAGAACAGAATGTCCAGAGCCTTCAACAAGAAAGTCAAGCCGAGACAGTTCACACCAGGGAAACTGGTATTAAAGAAGATCTTTCCACATCAAGATGAAGCCAAAGGGAAGTTCTCTCCCAACTGGCAAGGTTCATACATGGTCCACCGAGTGCTGACAGGAGGAGCACTTATACTTGCAGAAATGGATGGAGAAGTCTGGACAAAACCAATCAATTCAGATGCTGTCAAATGCTATTATGTGTAATCTTTATGCTTTCTCAATGATGTAAATTGAACTACGCCTAACCTGATTCCCGTTTAAGAGGGGATACGTAGGCAGC
>MDKH01134307.1:0-23400 GCA_005239495.1 Nicotiana undulata
AGCATATTATGAGATTGTCTTTACTTGGTAATTTATTCTTGATTGAAAGTTTTGGCTGTTGAGTTTGAGAAGTGTTGATAGGAATGAAAATACAAGTGTAGAGTACATGATTGAGGTATTTGGTTATAGCTGAGACCCTTGCCAGGCATTTCTTGAGCTACTAATTGATGTTTTCCCCTTGCCGGGTGTTTGAACTGCTTATTTCCACTATGCTGTACTCCTTTCCATTGCATCTGTTATTGTTTGGTGAGGAAGAGTGTAAAGCACTAAGGGTGATGCCGTTCCATGATTCATATTGATTATAAGCACGAAGGTAAATGTCGTGCCATGACTTTTATTGATTATAAGCACGAAGGTTAATGTCGTGCCATGATACATTGTACATTGCATTGTGAGGAAGAGAGTAAAAGCGCGAAGGGTGATGTCGTGCCATGATATTTGATTACTTTGCGTAGTGAGGAAGAGTGTAAATCACGAAGGGTGATGCCGTGCCATGATATTTGTTTACATTTCATTGTGAGGAAGAGAGTAAAAGCACGAAGGGTGATGTCGTGCCATTGTTTACTTTTCTGATATTTATACTTGCTTCGTTGGCTATTGTGTTAGATTGTCTCCCTTGTTTACTTCTATCTGTTAATTAGACTGCTTCACTTCACTTGTTTCCCATTTACTGCTCCCGTATCCCTTACTTGTTTGCTTATCTCTTGCCTTGTATTATTCCTGTTACCTGCTGTAGAATAGGACGGGTTATCGTTATTGTCAAGTCTAGCCTCGTCACTACTTCGGCCGAGGTTAGGCTCGTCACTTACTCAGTACATGGGGTCGGTTGTATTGATGCTACACTGCACTTCTTAATGTTGTGTAGATCACGCATACGGACCAGTGGACCGCATTGAGGGAGTCACCTTCAGTCCACCCAGAGCATCAAGGTATACCCGCTGGCGTTCGTGGGCCTTGGTGTCTCTCCTGCATTTGGATTCCTTATTGTCTTACTTTTTCTCCTAGTTTCAAGACAATTATCTATTTCTTTTCAGACTATGTATTTAGTACTCAGTTTAGATAGTTCGTGAGGTTGTGACACCCCGGTTTTGGGATATTTGCGATGTTGTTACCTTTTTTCATTTCATCATGCGTTTTGGGAATATTATTACTTTTCTGCTATAAAAACTTTTGAAGTGATTTGGAATTCAGGAATGGTTGAAAGTTAAGGAAATTGTGATATTCCAGTAGAGGTTGGAAAGTTAATTGGTTTTATTACCGCTACATTGTTTTATAGATGTCAAGTATTGTGTATGTTGGCTTGTCTAGCGGGTTCAACGTTACATGCAGTCACGGTATGAAAGGTGGGATTTTGGGTCGTGACACCTATGCGTCCAGACAGTTGAAGTTGCACGAGAAGAATTATCCAGTGCACGATCTTGAGCTAGCTGCCATTGTTCATGCTTTTAAGATTTGGCGTTACTATTTGTTTGGGGTGCAGTGTGAGATTTTCACTGACCATCGTAGCTTGCAGTATCTGTTGAAGCAGAAGGATCTTAATTTACGTCAGAAGAGATGGTTGGAGCTTCTCAAGGATTATGAACCCACCATTCTATATCATCCGGGGAAGGCCAATGTAGTGGCCGATGCCCTAAGTCGCTGAGCAGGGAGTTTGGGGAGTCTAGCCTATCTTTCAGCAGTAGAGCGACCCTTGGCACGTGATGTTTAGGCCTTAGCAGGGCAGCTTGTGAGATTGGATTTGTCAGAGCCTTCGCGGGTATTAGCTAGCATGGCTTTCCGGTCTACTCTCTATGATCAGATTAGAACGCGCAAGTATGATGACCGACACTTATTGGTTCTCCAGGACAGGGTCCGTCGAGGTGATGCCAGGGATTTGACTATTGGTGATAATGGGGTTATGAGGATGCAGAGCCGTATTTGTGTGCCCAATGTAGATGGGATTCTAGAGTTGATATTAGCAGAGGCCCATAGCTCTCGGTATTCCATCCATCCGGGTGCCTCGAGATGTACCAGGACCTGAGACAACAGTATTGGTGGAGGCAGATGAATAGAGATATTGTTGAGTATGTAGCACGGTGTCTCAACTGCCAGCAGGTCAAGTATGAGCACCAGAGACCAGGCGGAGTGCTTCAGGAGTTAGTTATTCCGGAGTGGAAGTGGGAGCGGATCACCATGGACTTTGTAGTAGGGCTTCCACGGACATCGAAGGGATTTGATGCTAGTTGGGTCATTGTGGATCGATTGACCAAGTCCGCGCATTTCATCCCTGTCAGTACTATGTATACTTCAGAGAGATTAGCTGGTATTTACATCAGGGAGATTGTCCGATTGCATGGAGTCCCAGTTTCTATCATTTCTGACAGAGGTACTCAGTTCACATCTCAGTTTTGGAGGGCCGTGCAAAGGGGTATGGGTACTCATGTAGAGTTGAGCACAACATTTCATCCTCAGACCGACGGGCAGTCAGAGCGGACTATTCAGATCTTGGAGGACATGTTGCGTGCCTGTGTGATTGATTTTGGTGGCTCGTGGGATTAGTTTCTGCCACTAGCGGAGTTTGCATATAATAACAACTACCAGTCTAGTATTCAGATGGCGTCGTATGAGGCTTTATATGGTAGGAGGTGTAGATCTCCGGTTGGTTGGTTCGAGCCCGGTGAGGCTAAGCTATTAGGCACAGATTTGGTTCAGGATGCATTGGAGAAGGTGAAGTTGATTCAGGAGCGACTTCGCACAACGCAGTCTAGGAAGAAGAGTTATGCGGACCAGAAGGTCCGGGATGTGTCTTATATGGAAGGTGACAAGGTACTGCTGAAGGTGTCACCCATGAAGGGTGTTATGAGGTTCGGGAAGAGGGGAAAGCTGAGTCCCCGGTTCATTGGTCCTTTTGAGGTGCTTCAGAAGGTTGGAGAGGTGGCTTATAGACTTGCCTTGCCACCCAGATTGTCTAGTGTTCATCCGGTATTCCATGTATCGATGCTCCAGAAGTATGTTGGCGACCCGTCTCATGTTGTGGACTTCAGCACAGTTCAGCTCGAGGATGATATGTCATATGAGGTGGAGCCAGTGGCTATTTTGGCTCGCGGGGTCAGAAAGTTGAGGTCCAAGGACATAAATTCAGTTAAGGTTCAGTGGAGAGGTCAGCCAGTGGAGGAGGATACTTGGGAGACCGAGCGGGAGATGTGGAGCAGATATCCTCACTTGTTTGAGACTCCAGCTATGTTTCTAGACCCGTTCGAGGACGAACGTTTGTTTAAGAGGGGGAGAATGTAACGACCCGGTTGGTCGTTACGTAGAACATACATTATTTTTACTATTTCTGCCCTTGTCATAGCTTGGTTAGACTGTTCGTGATGTGTTAGAGTTGGTTAGTTCGGGTTCAGAGGGGTTATAGAAGGAATCGAGACACTTAGTCTCTAAAAGTAGCCTTAGAGTTGGAAAAGTCAACTGGGAGTTGACATATTGGTAAACGACCTCGGAATGCAGATTTTATGGCTCAGATAGCTTCGTTAGGTGATTTGGGACTTAGGAGTGTGTTCGGAATGTTCTTGTGATGTCCGGTGTAGAATTAGGCTTGAATTGGCAAAAGTTAGTTTTGGCGATTTTCGGTCAGCAGTGGAAAATAGGCTATCGGGGTCGAAATGGAATTCCGATAATTGAGACAGGTTGTAATGTCATTTTGGATTTGTCTGCAAAATTTTAGGTCAATCGGAGTTGTTTTGGGTAGTTTCGGCATCGTTGGTGGAATTATGAAACTTGGAAGTTCATAGGCTTGAATTCGATGGGTTTTTGGAGTTTTGATGTTTCGAAGGCTCGACTAAGTTTTAATGATCATTTAAGATGTGTTGGTATATTTGGTTGAGTTCCCGAGGGCCTCGGGTGTGTTTCGGGTGGTTAACGGACCAACTTTTGGCTTGAAAACTTGGTAGATTTTGCTGGTGTGAAGTTTCTGGTTTCCTTCTACGCGATTGCGGGAGGAAGTGTGCGATCGCGTAGGTCTAGCTGGGGAAGGGCCGAGTTGTATTAATCACAATCGCGTGAAGGGGATCGCGATCGCGTGGGTTGAAGAAGTTGTTCAGTACGATCGCGTGGAGGAGTCCGCGATCGCGTAGAGTTGAAAGGCGCGTGAGGAAGGGGGTCCAGTTGTTTTTCGCGATCGCGTGAGATGGTTCGCGATCGCATGAGTGTGAGTCATGGTGCATCGTGATCGCGGGGTGTCATTTGCGATCGCGTAGGGTAAATATTTTAGGCAGCAGAGTTGTTCTCCGCGATCGCGACTGGATGTGTGCGATCGCATAGAAGGAGTCACTGGGCAGAAAGTTTAAGTTAAAAACGAGGGTTTTTAGCCATATTTCAAAACACCATTAGAGAGCTCGGGAGAAGGAGGTTTTTGGAGAGATTTTCAGTGGGAATCTTGTGGTAAGTATTCTTCAATCACTTTTAGTCTAATTTCACGAATTATTATTGATTTTTACCATGTAAATTGAGGAATCAAAGTGGAAATTGGGGAAAAATGGGAAGAAAAATTTGGAAATTCTTTTGATGATTTGAATGGGCATTTGAGGTCGGATTTTGATAAATTTGATATGGGTAGACTCGGGGAAGGATTAGGATTCCAGTTTTGTAAATTTTATCGAATTTCGAGATGTGGGCTCGGGGGTTGGGTTTGACCAATTTCAGGATTTTTGAGTATTTTTGATAAATTTTGATCGGGTTTCATTCCTTAGCATATTATAATGGTATGAATCTGATTGTTGGTAGATTTGGAGAACTCGGAGGCCGAATTTAGAGGCAAGGGCACTGCAGAGTAGTATTTTAGCCGATTTTGAGGTAAGTAACGCTTCCAAACTTGGAACTGAGGGTTCGAAACCCCAAATTATCTGATATTTGATGTTAATTAAGGTAACGCACTTGCCAAGTGACGGGCATGCGGGCGTACACCGAATATTTGTGGCCTGGATCACCCCTTGGCACTGCCTAATGGTCAATTCAGGCTGATACTTGTACTGTGAAGGTTGCATTTACCTTGAACGTATTAGAAATCATGTTAAGTATAAATGTTAAGGCTTCACGCCGTTATGTTCAGACCGGAATGGTCGATTGTTGCTGTCTCTATATGCGATTATTTCTTTTCATGTACTCAGTCCTGTTATAGTATGTGTTTCATGCCTCAGTCTCAGAAGTTGCTAGTTTATTTCCATATTATCATTGTTTTGGCCTGATTGTTCTATTTGAGAGCATTGTGAGTGAGATTGGAAAGTATTGACTGAGTAAGGATTGGAGCCTGGTTTTGAGACAGTTATAAGGTCGGACTGCATACCACAGGGATCCCTGAATCATGCCTTTGTTGGCTTGATATAGTGCTTGGGCTTACAGGAGCCCCTCTGGAGTCTTTACACCCCTAGTGAGCGCACAAATATTGAGGGATGAATTTTCCATGGGCATGGATCTTGCCCGAAGCTATTGATATATATTGAGGGATGGATCGTCCCTGGACATGGATCTTTTCCAAGTGATGTGTTCCGGAGATGGATCTTCTCCGTGGGGCTGGACTGGCCTTTTCCTCAGTACTCGGTGACTACGTCACTTGGGTTTATGCATAATCCGAGATGGACCTTCCCTGGGCCTGAAGGTCAATTCTAGTACTGAGTGGACTTACTTGTGAGAGTAGGGATACTGTGTACATATCATTTCTGATTCTTTACGATCATATGCTGGTAGGTAGAGTATACAGACATAATTTGGTGCATCTTTCTTATTTTTCTGCCTTATTACTGTCATGTTCAAGATATATACTGTTGTTCATGAACATCAGAGGTTAAGTTTGTCACTACCTCTCAGCCCATAGTTTGGTTTCGTTACTACTGAGTTGGTGTACTCACGTTACCCCCTGCACCTTGTGTGCAGATCCAGGTACACCAGGACTTGGCTCTGGTTAATGAGTAGTGGCAGTTTCCATCAGAGTTGTCGAGGTAGCAGCTGGTGTCCGTGATCTCGTCATCTCTTTCCTATTCTACCGTTGTTATTTATTTTTCAGACTATGTTGGTCATTCCTCTTTTAGTTACATTATGTATTAGCAACTCATGACTGTGTGACACTGGATCCGGGATTTGTTGGATTTGAGTTTTGTTCATAAATTGCTTTAACTTCAGATTTCTTATTGTTATTATCTTCAGACTTATTAAAAATGGTATTTCACTGGTAACTGGACCTAGTTTAGATATAAATGGGTGGCTGGCCTGGTATTACGACAGGTGCCATCACGACTCCAAAAATGGGTCGTGACACTTTGCAGCCAAGGACATTAACCCAAGAGTAAAATCGGCCACAAAGTCGGCCAAAACTTGTGACTTGATCGCAGTCCTGGGTTTGTACTCAATGTCGAACTCACTAATTTTGACTGCCCATTTAGCCGAACGACCTAACAAATCAGGCCTGTAAAGGACATTCCTTAAGGTAAAGGTTGTCACAACGGCTATCGGCTGGTACTAAAAATAAGGCCTAACCTTCGAGAGGCGAATACGAGATCTAAGGCCAGCTTTTCAAGGTGCGGATAACGAGTCTCCGCTCCCAACAATATTTTACTAACATAATAAACAAGAAATTTCATATCTTCTTCCTCTCGGACTAAAATGGCATACATTTTATTAACGAACCTCTGATAAGTGGCTCCAGTGTGCTTAAGCCCAAATGACATCACATTATAGCAATATGTGCCAAAGTTCATTAAGAAAGGAGTTTTTTTCCTGATCCTCCAGGTTCATCTTGATTTGTTTGTACCCGGAGCAAGCATCAAGGAAACTCATTAACTCGTGTCTAACCGTAACATCAATCATTTGGTCAATGTTTACATATGAAATTGAGTCTTTAGGTCACACCTTATTGAAATCTTTATAGTTCACACACATTCTAAATTTGTTATTCTTTTTTGGTACTACAACTATATTGGCTAACCATTTTGGATATTTTACCTCTCGGATGGAACCAATTTTGAGTAATTGGGTTACCTTCTCTTTAACAAACTTGTTCCCGAACTTTGATATTGGGTGTTTCTTTTGCCTTACCAGTGGGAAGTTCAGATCCAGGCTTAGCTTGTGCACGAATACTTCTAAGGGGGTACCTGTCATATCCGAGTGCAACCAAGCAAAGCAATTTGCGTTAATTTTAAGAAAATTTATAAATTCTAACCTGAGTTTGGGATTGAGTTCTTTTCCCTAGTGAAAATTTCTTTCCAAAAACTCTTCGAATAGGTTCATTTCCTTGAGTTCTTCTGCAGGTACCGTCTCCTCCGGTACCTAAACATATCTCGGCAGCTAGTGGGATTCCAACGACTCCTCACCTTTATCGTCTTTGTTTGGAAAGAGAGAAGTCACCGGTTCCTATAATTGCTATTTGGTGGGCTCCTTCCCCTTGCTTCTGGAAATAGTTACCGCGTTCATCTCCCTTGAAGCCAGTTGATCTCCTATTATTTGCTTGATTCCTTCCAGGGTTGGGAATTTCAACTGTTGACGATACGTTGAGGGCACAACCTTCATCTCGTGTATCAATGACATTCTGAGGGTTACATTGTAATCCATATCGCCATCTAACACTTCGAATAGAGTGGGTTTGATCCATCCTTCGACATTTGTGGGTAGAAAATCTCTGCTCCGGTTGTCACACTTGTTGTCGAGATGATGCTTCTGGTCAGTTTTGCTTGCTCCAACACTCTCCATTTGATGATTTTGGTTGAGCTTCCTGGATTAACAAAAACACATTTAATTTTGAAATCTAAAACATTGAGATAGATTACCAAAGCATCGAATAGGTCCATTTCCTTGAGTTTTTCTACAGGTACCGTCTCCTCCGGTACCTGAAAATATCTTGGCAGCTAGTGGGATTCCAACGACTCCTCGCCTTTATCGTCTTCGTTCGGAAAGAGAGAAGTCACCGGTTCCTATAATTGCTATTTGGTGGGCTCCTTCCTCTTGCTGCTGGAAACAATTACCGCGTTCATCTCCCTTGAAGCCCGTTGATCTCCTCTTATCTGCTTGATTCCTTCCAGGGTTGGGAATTTCAACTGTTGACGATACGTTGAGGGCACAACCTTCATCTCGTGTATCCACGACATTATGAGGGTTACATTGTAATCCATATCTCCATCTAAAACTTCGAATAGAGTGGGTTTGATCCATCCTTCGGCGTTTGTGGGTAGTAAATCACTCCTCGGGTTGTCACACTTGTCATCGAGATGATGCTTCTGGTCAGTTTTTCTTTCTCCAACACTCTCCATTTGATGATTTTGGTTGAGCTTCCTGGATTAACAAATACACATTTAATTTTGAAATCTAAAACATTGAGAGAGATTACCAAAGCATCGTTGTGTGGCAGGAGGAGTCCGTCAGCATCTTCCTCCCTGAAGGTGATATCATCTTCCGCGACCTCCTAGACTCTCTTGTTATGAGTCACTAATATCTTTGTTTTCTTGGCCGCTGATAAGGTCACACCATTAACTTCATTCCCTCTTAAAATCATGTTGATAGTCAATCGAGGGGAGCCCTCCGCTACCTTTGAAGGCACGACATTGTCCCGGCATCGACCATAGTTATTCTTGGCTCGATCACTTAAGAATTTTCTAAGATGTCTATTCTTCAACATTATCTCCACCTCTTCATGTAAATGCCGACAGTCTCCAATTGTATGGTCGTGAGTCCCATGATATTCACACTACAAATTGGGATTGTCTAGGATCGAATTGGCTTTGGAAACCGTGTTTCTTTGATATTCCTCATCGCCGATTCCAACTCTACTATGTTGATGTTGAAGTTGTAATCTAATAATCGGGGATATGCGGGGTCTCGGGCCCCTGGTATCTCCTTCTCTTGTAATGATCTGCTGCTACGACCCCGATCGGTTCTTCTATCGGGAGTGAACCTATCTGACGACTGAAACCCTTTGTTGTTCCGACCTTCGATTCTTTCATATGGCAAAAAAAAGACCTCTAGAAGACCGGTGATCCGCATCAAAGTCGCTTTTAACTTTATCGTGGTTTTTATCTCGATCCCATCCCTTGGTTGATACTGGGAACCTAAGATGATTGTCCTATATCCTTATTTTTGACTCATAACGGTTGTGGATATCCGCCCATGTGGTTGCTTGGAATTCGAGCAGGTTTTACTTCAACTTTCGGGAGGCGTCGGAGCTCTGTGTATTCAAACTGTTTGTGAACGCCTCTGCTGCCTACTCATCTGGTACAACCAGTAGCAACATCCTCTCTTTCTAGAATCAGATAACGAATTCTTGCAGCAATTCAGACTCACCTTACGCAATCCTAAATATGTCCGCCTTCCTAGCTTCCTTACCCCGGCATGGGCCTTAATGAATGAATCTGCAAGCATCTCAAAAGATTCAATTGAATGCTTGAGTAAGAGTGAATACCATGTCAAGGGCCTTTTTGTGAGGGTTTTACCAAAACTTCTCAATAAGACAGATTAGATCTTATGTTGAGCCAAACCGTTCGCTTTCACAATCGTGGTGTAGATTGTGATATGCTCCTACGGATTCGAAATTCCATCATATTTTGGTATGTCCAACATCCTAAACCTCTTCGAAATTAGCTCTGGTGTTGCTCGATTTAAACGACAATTGTGTGTATTTTTTCAAATATGGGCCTTTTAGTATTGGTGGGGTGCCAGGAACCTGATCCAACCAAGCATGAAACTCCTTTGCATTTTGATTCATTCGTTCGTTCATTTCCCTCAAACCTCATAATCTCGGTTTTGAAGGGATCATTCCCGTTGTTGTTCCCAGATTCACTACCGGTCCCTTTGGCTTCGCCGAAACCATCCTCGCCTCTTGGGTTGTTGTTGTCGACCCTCTAAGCTATTTTGTTTGCAGGATCACTAGGAGGAGCCGAGCCCTTTCTTTCACATTATTGGAGGCGCCTGACAAAGCTTGTTTCAACTCCGTCATCACCAGATCCTGCCTTGAGAGGTGTTTTACGATTGCCTTTTTGCTGTCCTCTTAAGATTTTTACTGTTTCCATGACATGTTCTTCCTCCGCACATCGGGAGTTGGCTTCCACACATACCGAGAGTACCGTTCTTTACCAACCGGAATTTTTTCATCACCTTCGTTACGAGTGTCACTAATTTAATCATCATGTTGGGACAATCTTCGTGCCCCTCTACGTTGTGTGTGATGATGACGTCATTAGCTGTCATATCCTTTTTTTTGCTAAGGAACAAATCAAAACAAGTTAGTAATAAATGTAAGGATCAAAGCAATTACGCAACTGTCTAAGCCTCACGATGGGCGCCAAACCGTTTACCCGTAAAACGGTACAATTAAATTTGTTACATGGGTTATAGACAAGCGAACTGATTTGATCCAAAAATAATAAAAAATAGATTAAAAATGAGATTTAGCAATTGAAATTGAAGAAGATGGCGCCCCGCGCAATGCCTCCGAGGACAGAAGTGAAAGCAATGATAAAGAACAAATAAAGTTATTTAATTGAGAGGAAAAGTAAAATACAGCATATGTTTGCAAAGAATTTCATGTGTCTATAATGGTTGTTTAGCCTGATATTTATAGCTTTACCTTGGGAAACAAGATCCTAGGATCAAACTCCTCTTAAATGATAATAAAAGAGTCATTGATGAATATGTAACAACAAGCTATGAATGCAAATATTCTCTACAACGGTCACTTATTTAATGTTAAAGAATATTCCTTCATTGAATTCTATCCAATGAAAAACCCTTGATCTCCTCCCGTTATATATGCTCCCGTCGGGATTTTCCCGGTATTGGTCGTTGCCTGACTTGACTTTTTCTTACCTTCGGTTCCACGTGTCATGCTACCATTAGACCATCTGTTATAAACCAATTTTACCCCATACAAATAACATATACCATAAGAAGAATTATATTTACTAGTGGAGCAATGAGTAGAAAAATGATAAAAATTGAGGATCACCTAGCAAAAGTTAGTTGTTAATATATTCAAAAGTTAGTTAAGAAAGAACATGCCTTAAACTCCATACTCCATTCAAACTACATATATTGGTCCAGTAATATCGGATAAAATTTTCTCTTTCCTTTGTCCCAATGACACGAGTCTTAATATCATTCAATCTACATTTAATTCTCTGTAATTTTCAATTAAAATGCAAAATACTAGTCAGATTTTATGTTAAAATTTCCTGTGTCCTTTTTTCATTGAAGTTGGATCAATTTCTTCACCTTCCCTTCTATATTTTAGATTCATTTCTCTAAAAAAAAAATTTGGAATGAAAGAGAAATGAACATCAGGATTCAAGAATTTTAGTTGGTAAATTGCAAGGCATAAAGGGGTTGTCTTGCTAAATTACCACATAGAAGGGACAAAGGGAAGGAGTTGATCAAATTTTCTGTTGCAAAAGCTTCAAAAATGAGGAAGACCCAATTAAAATCCTCTAGGAGTTCTGTGAATGAGACTAGGACCTCCAACAAATATGATGACTCAGATGGCTTGGCCACCATTCTTAGAAGTGTTACTATGCATCCAGGTTGAGATATCTCAATTTCTCCTTTACTTTTATGTAGAAGCGGATCCAAAGTTTAAACTTGATTGGTTCAACATTTTGAGTTCTTACCATTTCAATTACACTTTAAAATTATGTGTTGGAAAATAATGTTATCGTAATTTTAGTAATTTTTCACATATATATATATATATTTATGTTATGTGCCGAATATACTGGGGTCGGCTGGGAATACACAATGATCTTGATCTTTATATATTCTGGTTTCTCTTCAAACTATTGGAGACATTGATCTCTGGAAATATATGATACACTAAGCCTTTTTGTCTTAATAAATTTGTCAAGCTACCTGAAAGGCTTTTTGGTATAAATGTCCGAAATACGGAAATCAACCTTTTTACAATACGTTTTAAATAGCACGATTAATGCAAGGTGCAAGTAGCACACATAGAGGATAGACCGAGAGAAAATCAGTTGAGTAAGTTTGGTCATATCTCACGTCGACCTCCAAATGCAAGTGTGAAACCATGGTGAATAAAGGTGCTAAAAGGAGATGAGATAGATCTAAAATCACATAGAAGAAAATCATCTCGAAAAACCTACAATCTCTTGGATCCATGTCGGGGAAAAAAGTGCAGTCGAAGAAAAAGATCTATATAGGCAATACCAATTAGCTGAGATGACGTTTTAGTAGTATGTTTACTTTAGGTATAATATTTCTAGGAGCCTTTTAGTTTTGTCAGAGATTTATATGACGGTAAAGATGTAGAGAACTTCTACTAGTAGACAAACTATATTGGTATTATGTTTATGTTATATAATATTGGCTGAGACAGACTTAAATGGAATAAAAGGACAACCCGGTACACTAAGCTCCCGCGATGCGCGAGGTCCGCGGAAGGGCCGGACCACAAGGCAGTGCCGGCCCAAGAGGGAAGCCATTAGCTTTAGCCCCCCCTAGAATTAAAGGCCCCAAAATTTTCAAATTGCAAAGTATTACATATTATAAAATTATTAATAAAATATACTAGTTAAATTTTATACTTTTTTTTATTTTGAATGTGATAGAGGTTATTCAAATGAATAACTTAAGTTAATGAATATGTAATATACGAAAATAAATAATTTGATGACGATTTTGATAATTAAGAATGAAGTCCCTTGTAGTATCTTTTAGAGTTTATTATTTCTTATAAAGAATGGATTATGCCATTTGTTTTTTCGAAATAGACTTTAACTATTTTAAATGTATGAAATTATATTGACATCTCTCTATGGTACAAAATTGAGATTATTAGATTATGAGAATTTATAAAAATATTACTTTATCTTAATCGTCACTATTGTTTCTTACAAAATATTATGCACGTCTTAGTGAGTAGAATTACCAAATATTTGCAATGATAAAAGTTAGTGGTAAATGAATGAATGATCAACTTTAGATGGACGGTATACAATCATTATAAAAAAAATATTAAATTTTCTTATATAAATTTAAGGCCTCTGATTGAGGTTTGGCTTTAGGCCACCAACATTGTTGAGCCGCCCCTGCCACAAGGGTCTATCGTACGCAACCTTACCCTGCATTTCTGCAAGAGACTATTTCTACAGCTCGAACCCGTGACCTCCTGATCACGGCAGCAACAAACAGACTTAAATGGAATGACATGGACATTTAGGATTAATGAAGCGGACCCTAACTTTGCTTGGGATTGGGCGTAATTGCAGTTTTAGTAGTATCCCAAATAGCCATTATTGAGGAGTTGTTTGTAGCCTTTGATTCTTGGTTACAATGTTCAGCCAAACTTAACTATAAGGGCAGCCATGTCTAGCCCTGATTCATTCAAAGATCTGTCCAATTTGAACTTGTTCTTGATTAAATAATGCATAAATGTATGGAAATTCAATATCTGAGCAGGTGTCAGCAAGCAGAAGATGATAGCTGAAGATATACTTCGATATGGGAACGTAAACATTTCAGCAGAAGTATTCACATTCCGCGAATTGGCTCATGCAACAGACAACTTCAATCCTGAGTTTCTAGTAGGTGAAGGAGGATTTGGTAGAGTCTATAAGGGAAACCTCAAAAGAACTAATCAAGTATGTCATTTTTTTTTTCTGTCTATTATCTCTACCTCTTGTGTTTATTATGTTGTTGTAAACATCTGTTTCAGTTTCATCATCATATATGTTTCATGTCCAGGTTGTTGCTGTCAAACAACTTGACAGGAATGGAGTACAAGGAAACAGGGAATTTCTTGCAGAAGTCTTGACTTTAAGTCTCGTTAACCATCCGAATCTTGTCAATCTTATAGGCTATTGTGCTGATGGAAACCAAAGAATTCTCGTCTATGAATTCATGCACAATGGATCTTTAGAAGATCATCTTCTTGGTATGCATCCTTTTGTCATATAAACAAAACATACACACTGATTATGTATATACAAGTATATTATATGTATATTCATACTTAATATAGAAAACATATACATTTTCCGGCTATCATTTTTAAGGAAAAAGATTGTCAAAGAAGATAGTTGCAACATACTAATTCTTCTGCTTCACAGGTTTTCCATCGAATAAGAAGCCATTGGATTGGTACACAAGAATGAAGATAGCTAAAGGCGCAGCGCAAGGGCTAGAATACTTGCATGATATAGCAAATCCTCCAATAATCTATCGCGATTTCAAAGCATCCAACATATTATTAGATGAATGCTTTATTCCTAAGCTCTCAGATTTTGGTCTTGCAAAGTTAGGTCCAACAGGAGGGGAGGATCACGTTTCGACAAGAGTTATGGGGACTTATGGATATTGTGCACCAGAGTATGCTATGACTGGACAACTAACATCTAAATCTGATGTATATAGTTTTGGAGTTGTTCTTTTGGAGATTATTTCAGGGAGAAGAGCTATTGATAATACAAGATCACCAGAGGAGCAAAACTTAATTTCTTGGGTAAGTATATAACTCTTTCATAATATATAGTGTATTTTTCGTTTTCCACTCTTTAAGGAAAGATTTCTTTTAAACCATTGACAAACTTTTTATGTTTTTCGATTGGCACCGGGTTCCAAATGCACTGAATACTTCGTCACTATAGACTGAACTCGCTGTGAACCTTTTTGATTATTAGTAGCGGCTCGTTAAGTAGCCCTCTTTCTTTACAAAGAAAAAGGATACTTGCCCCTTTACTTGATATAATATTAGTAAAGTCAAGCCTAAGGGCCCTTTACTAATATAATAGAAGGTAAGGCGGTCAAGCCCTATCTAAGTTAAGCTAAGGCTCCTTGGTGGGAATGGGGGGTGGGGTGGTGTGTGTGTGTGTAGGGGGGGGGGGCGAGCAGCCCACACGTCGAGCCTTGGGATTGATCCAGTTTCCCTCCTTTAGTGATCGAGGGGAGCAACCCACACGTCGATCCTTGGGATTGGTCCAGTTCCCCTCCTTTAGTGATCGAACCAGCCCACTTATCATGTATAATGAGACCAGGGGCGAAGCCACCTTTTGCGCAGAAATATTATAAAAAGTTACACTGTATAGATAAGTAAAATATTGATTTTAGATGTATAAAACATATATTAAACATCCTTTGACTGGAAATTTGTTTTTACTTCTTTCAAGTCTGAACACCCTTGGAAACATTTCTGGCTTCGCCGCTGAATGAGACATAAGCCATAATAAAGAGTAGAATTTGATCTTTTCGCTTGTTATGTTGAATCATTTCTAGTGTTAACTGCATTATATATACTGACAATGTAAAGATTTTGTAAACTGTCGATTACTTCCAATATGTGGTAGCAGGTTAATTACCATTTTTATCACTTTTACAGGCGAAACCACTTTTCAAAGACAAGAATAGGCTCGACGAAATGGCTGACCCATTGCTAGGAGGAAATTACCCGGTAAAGGGACTTCATCAAGCTCTTGCAATCGCAAATATGTGTCTCCAAGATGAAGCCAACACTAGACCTCTGATTTGTGATGTTGTTACTGCTCTTGAGTACTTAGCTATGCCAAAAGACGACGACGCAAACACAACAGAACTAGAGCTGGATAGTGCTGATGAGTTCTGTCTCAAGGAGTTAACAGAAACTAATTGTGTGTCATGAGATGAATCACCTTTGTACTGTTTACAAATTTTGTCGTGCCAAGAAAAGAAGAAAATAACAGCCTTTTAGCTTATTGCTGATTGTAGACTTCTCTACTTTTTTGTTGTTTGAGAAATGTAACAAATTTAAGAGTTTTGATTTTTGATGTGAGGATTGTTGTCTTCTCTACTTTTTAATGTTTGAGGTCTGCGTAAAAATTATCCTCTCTATTGAAAAATATAAGGAAAAAAAGTGAGTTTTGATATGAAATTCTGATTGCTTGTCAAATGGAAAACAGAAACCAATGTGCTAAAAGAGATTAAGAGAACCTCTTTAGGTTTACCAGTAAAGCAGAGATTAACCATAATCAAACTTGCAACGAAAGCATATATTATCTAAAAACAACCAAACCAAGACATATATACAGATGTATGATTACGAGGTGACTTCTTAAAATGTCTTGAGAGGGCGACGTAAGAGAGAGCCCCTAATTTCAGTGTGATTAGTTTCCGCCAATTGAAAGCATGGCCGTACGCTAGACTAGATTTTCAGTGCTTAGTGAGACGCCAATACCAAGATTACAGAGTGTACCAGAGAAATTGAATGAACGTTGAGAGTTGAAACCCACGATTATAAGAAAGTCAACGTCGTGCTAGGGGACAGAGGCACCAAATCTGAGATTTAAATGCTTGCTAAAGACTTCTGACTACATACTCTCCTTATGTGTTAAAAATAAATGCAAATTGCACGAAATGGCATAAATAAAAGGGAAAGTACGTATATGGGGGAAAAGAAATTTGATACTAGAAAATTAGACACTAAGCTTGAATAAGAAACTTAAAACCTTAACTTTGCATATGAATTAAAGATTTAAAATAATCTTTTCACTATATTTACATGTTTTAAAATAATTTGAAATGTTAATTAGAAAACCGTACTTTATTTACGTCATATATTTCATATGGTTTACTTGAAATTTTTTAAATTTCTTGGTCCATATAAATTTTTTAGCACAAGACAAGAAGGTCTTTTTGGCGTCCATCATGGGCTAAAAATAATAGTGATTATTTGATACAGATCTCCATAACACACTCTGTTTTACACTTGCTCTTTAAAGTGTCTTTGACTCCAGGCAAAACTTGTACTTTCTAGAAAAAAAAAATCAATTTAGGCTAAACTAGCTATCATTAAGAAGGTCTTAATCTATGCTTTCTTAGGGATCTTGATAAAAGTTGTTGACGGCGAAATGCATAGGCAAGAAATTGCAGTTTTTACTTTACGAGCAAATTTGTTAATCAAATTTATTGTCCATAGTTAAGAGTGTAACACACAATTTTTAATATCAAATGTTTAATTGTAAAACATTATGTGCTTTTTTGGAATACTATGTACTTTAATCAATAGTAACACTTCACAAATTTGACTATATTTGTATTTACGCTAGTCTAAACCATTGATTTGTGGGAAATTTAATTATAATATTTTAAAGAATGTGACACAAACATCCCAAGAAGTTTAAATGTGTATAATTGAATTAAATGAAGAGTACTTATGGAAAAATATCACTTTATACCCATTAAGTCTAAATTATTTATTCTTTAATACCAAGCCCAAAGGATTTATTTTTCCTATCTATACGGTCTAAACTATTTACCCGTCTACCCAATCCCCCCTTCCTTTTCATTCTCTAAACAAGCAAAGTCTCACACCACATACATTTCTTTTGTCTTTCAAAAACACCCATAACTTAGTCTTTTTTGTGGATGATGAAAATCCAATACAAACCCATGCATTTACCCTTTTTTCTTAGAATTTTCTATGTAAATTTTAAGACAAATTTTCGTATTATTGTACGTGAGTTTCACTCCAAAATTCTTTTTCTATATTAGTATATTCTTTTTTTAATATGTATTTGTATTTCTGAACCCATATGTTGTTGTGGTTATATATTAAGTTTTCCATGTCTGATTTTTGTATGCGTGTGAAGATCCACCATTGTTGAACTTGAAGCTCCTGAATTTGAAATTTTATTTTGAAGATTTATTATTTGATTCGATGTGGGTGCAATAAAATATTGCTTATAGTACCTTCAAGTAAGCTTCACGGATCTGAATTTCTATGTGTATTTGAATATCCAATATTGTTGGGTTTAAAGCTCTTGAATTTAATTTTTTTTATTTTGAAGATTTCGTATTTGATTCAAAGTGGTGTTATTAAATATTATTTATAGTACCTTCTGGAAGTTCGTACTGAAATTTGATCGCATTTGGAGCTGATTTGACGTGATTAAGATCAAAATTTTCAGCTGAAAATCGAAGAAAAACATGGTTACCCAATATTATACCGCTACGGTATACAATATGCTGTAGGAGTATATAGCTATACTTCAATAGTATACTGTTATAGTATACAATATACTGAGATGATATATTAATAATTGATGAAGGACATTGTTACCTAACAATATACCGCTACGGTGAATAATATACTGTAGGAGTATATAGCTATACTGAAGCAGAATACTGTTATAGTATACAATATACTCTAATCGTATAGTGTAATAATATGTAATATATGTTATAATAGTATACAATATACCACAATAATATATTTCAACTGTTATTTGTTGAATCATCTAGGTGCTATTGTGCATAGCTAAAGTCATGGTTATAGTATCATTATACTGTTAGGGGTCGTTTGGTATGAGGTATAAGAAGGTATAAGGGTGGTATAAAAATTTAATACCACCTTAATAGCCTGTTTGGTTATCAAATCAGGTATAAGTTATCCTGGTGTTATTTTAACACTGGGATAACTTATACCTTATAGAAGGTGGGGTAATTAGCACCGGTATAACTTATACCTTCTTCTTAGAAATTATGCAATTGTCATTCTTAACACAACATACCAAACAATGAATAAACAACAATGCCAGCATAACTAATCTCAGCATAACTTATCCCAATATAACTTATACCGGCATAACTTATACCGGTATAAATCATATTCCAACAAAACGACCCCTTATAGTATACAATATAATATAACAGTGTACCATAATAAATAAGGTATTTTTTTAAAAAAAAATTATTTTTTCTAATTAGGTCCTTGCAAATATTTTCTTAAATGAATTTTTATATGGAGTTCCATAAAAATAATATGCATTGTCTAAGAAGTAATTGTCGGAAGACATAAAATAGTAATATGTAAAAAAAGGAAATTAAAAAAAGTTCAACGAAATGTGAAAAGGATTGCGAAATTAATACGCGAAATTAACAAAATAAACAAAAGGAAAGAAAAAAAAAACGGAACAATGATAAGAAACGAGCCAAATTAAGTATAAAATTATATTATGGTGAATAAAGAAAATAAAAAATAATATGAGTTTGGAAAAAATAAAATATGAACCGCAAAAAAGGAAAAAAAAATAAAACGAGAAAAACTAAAAGAAGAAAAGAAAAGAAAATCGAGAAATAAAAAAGAAAATGAGAAAAAAAATAATTACCTACAAAAACTATAATGGGTAGAAAAGATAATTAGTTTGGTGGGTAAAAATATTAATAGGTAGGCAAGGTAACTAATTTAGTTTTTGTTGGTAAAGCTATAAAACTCTCGAATCTCCAAATTTTCTAATGAACAGGCACATTTCCCATACTTGAATCATTGTTTTTCATATTTTTTTTTAAATTTACTCAAATATAATTTGCATTAATTAAAAGTGAAAAAGCTGAAACTAAACATGAACTTATTTTAGTTTTATCGTCGATATGTCTAGTTATTATTATAGCATAAAATCCTAGTAGTAAATCAATTTGAACTAATTCAAAAACTGACCGATCCGAACCAAATGAATACCCATGTTTAGTTATTCTGACTAGTACTAATCCACATGAATTTATAGTTCCTTTGTAGTCGCAATTCGATCTCCACCTTACCAATAGAAGAACAACTTGTCAAGTTTCTTATAAATCCTAGATAAAACCCAATAGTCTAGCCTCATATCTTGTGCATGTCTTTTGAGCCGGCGAGATTCATTCACTCTAAATTTGTGCATCATCCAGTTTTTTTTTTTTTCCCTTAAAGATGTGATATTATTATTATTTAGGAAATTAAAGAAAATTATTACAGTTCGGGACTGATCTTAACGAAGTAGTCTCTAATAAGTCTTACGAAAAAATGGGAAAAGCAAATAAAGGTGGTTCACTCTAACGACACGATTGGTCGTTTTGAGAGTAAGCGTCTCATTCGATGGCTTAAGATCTCTAGCAGCTTCGTATTATGTGTTATGACTTGCGTGTATGGCCGAGTTCGGTTTTCGGATGATTCGGGGTCAATTTGGAAGAAGGATTCTTATTTTAGAAGCTTAAGCGGTAAGAGTTGGTCAGAGTTTTGAATTTTGTGTAGACGACTCCGAAATAGT
This sequence comes from Nicotiana undulata, assembly GCA_005239495.1. Lineage (NCBI taxonomy): Eukaryota > Viridiplantae > Streptophyta > Magnoliopsida > Solanales > Solanaceae > Nicotiana > Nicotiana undulata. The sequence continues at coordinate 20,019 of MDKH01134307.1, forward strand.
ATTTTGATGACTCTAATAGTTTCATATGGTAATTTTGGACTTAGGCGTGTGTTCGGATTTATATTTGGAGGTCCGTAAAGTAATTTGAAGCATTTTGGTGAAAATTGGAAAATTATTTTGGAAGGTTGAGAGGTTTGACCGAGAGTTGACCTTGATGATATCGGGGCCGTAATGCGATTCCGAAAGTTGAATCAGCTCCGTTATGTCATTTGGAACATGCAAAATGCTTTCACCAACTCATGAGCCAATATGATACTATCATGTATCTTTCTCCTAGGAATAAATTAAGTTTGTGCCTCACTATCGAAATCACCTTCTGTGGCCTGGATGCAAGGATCTTAGAGACAATCTTATAGAGGATTTTACAAACTGCGAAAGGTATATATTTTTTCACTGTCACTGGATCCTCAGTTTTTAGCACCAGTGTTATAGCAATGCAGTTTATGGATTTGTATAGCTTTCCTGTTCTGAAGAACGTCTCTACAATTACTTCCTCTTTAATTATATGCCAAGCTTTCTTGTACAAATATGCATTATAACCATCTATACTAGGGATCTATTTTTATCAAAATTTAAACCTTCTAGTATTTATGCCTATGTCACCTCTTCACACAGTGTTGCTTGTTGGGAGTAGTTCAATCTAGGCCTTTCCTCATGGTCATTTTGTTGACTGCAACTAATGTTTGTATGGAAGACCCCATCAAACTTTTATAAAACTAATAAGGTCTATTAATTTGTCTTATGTTACAGAATTTAACTCTTTAATATACTTCCTCTGGCTTCTCTCCTTCATCACATCTGAAAAATACTTTGTATTTGAGTCTCCAAGATGGATCCATTTTTGCTCCAATTTTCAATCAAAGACCATATCTCTGGTTTCTATAATGCTTCGTTCTCCTTTAGAATAAGCTCATCGAGTAGTTACTTGTGATCAGCCCTTATATTACATCTAGATCCCTTCTAGTTTGCTCTATCTTTTGGGAGATAGTTTGAATTCTTCCCTATTGAGTTTTCTCAAAGCTGGCCTTAATGCCTTCAACTTTAGCCAAATATTTTTCATAGGTCCTGCAGCTAAATTAATCTTCCACACATTTTACACAATAGTTAAAATTGGCTATGCTCACCCATACATTAAAGAATCTGAAAGGCACTTTAGTATTAGCCTTTGTTGTTCCCAGAGTTAGCAGAATTAGTGAATGGTAAAAAATCTTTGGCTTGTCATACTCGGTAGTTACATGCCCCAACACATATCCATTCATAATTTCCAGAGGCTCTATCTATTCTACTCCAGATTTTGTCTCGTCCCTGCTTCTAGTTGGTCTAGGTATAGTACTCTCCTTTCAAGGGTAAATCACACAGCATCAAACTAACAATACAATCAGAGAATTTTTTTTATCTCATTATAGCTAACTAGATTCTAACTGAGTCTATTTGCAGAATATAAACTGAATTGAAATCACCACACACTAGCCATGACTTAGCATACATGAGTCTCAGTCAGTTTATCCCATAGATTTCTCCTATACTCCACGTTATTGAAGTCATGCACCACTATTATACATTTTATATTATTTGTTCTCCCTTTTACCTTGCAGACACTAAGCTAAACATCGCAATGTACCATATTAACTTTATAGTAGTTTCTATCCCATATTATACATATTCTACCATTTGTTGCATGATGATAGCAGTAGTATGTAATCCCCAGTTAGACACTACATTATTGGATATTGCATTAGGTTTGTGTTGCTTTACTCTTATTTCAGCCAAACCTACTAACTTAACATTTATATTCTTCGTAAAGTTTCTCAATTCATTTTGTTTAAACCTCTTATTCACCCCTCTAGTTTTCCAAAATAACTGTGTCATATGGATATTTTTGAATCATCTCCTTTATCAAAAGGTACATTGGCCCCCTGATCCACTTGTTGTAATATCCTAAACTCATTCTTGACTAGAGTAGGTTTCTGAAGAAAAGAAACCCGTTGAATTCAAAGAAGCTTCATAATTTCCAGAAATTAATGGTGATTCTATGAAGAATTGGAAACACAGAGGTTGAACTTGTGAAGAAGAAGGCTGACACAAACGAGATAGATGAGTTGTGTCCAAACAATGCAGATGCATAGGATATTTGGACTCTTTCACCACTGGGCTTTACAAACTAGACTCAAGGCGTTATTGGGCTCAAGGTGCTGCTATTTCAGACTTATCTATTGGGCCCAAATCTATGTGAAGACCAAACTATAAGAGAAAACAATACCATGTGCAGATTTTATTTCGTGTAGATAGATTATTCTTTTTGTTGTTATCCAATAAGTTTTTATAGATTAGATAATAGTCATAGGCCAAATGACATAGTTATTTATTTAAAGATTCCTTTTATTTGTATATAAGAAGAAGCACTCTACAGATTTATTCATTCAATACATGGAGAAAATTTCCTACATCATTCTCTGATTTTACAATCCTTCATGGTATCAGAGCATTGAAGCTCGATCCACTACAAAATCATCTAAATCTCCTGTGACTCTTTCTCTTTATCATGGCTAACACAGAAAATCCCGATGCTTTTATAACCCAAGTTGTAGCTGGAAATACAGTCACTTTCGACTCAAATCATCCTTACTTCCTTCACTCTTCTGATGCACAAGGTATGGCTCTTGTCAACACAGCCTTCAAAGGGAGAGGTTTTCAAGGGTGGAGGAGATCTGTCCTCATAGTCGTTTCAGCAAAGAACAAATTGGGATTCATTAATGGATCATGTCCTCCTCCAGTCATCACCTCCAAAGATTTTCAGCCATGGAGTAGATGCAACGATATGGTTACCTCATGGCTGTTAAATTCGCTATCTAAGGACATTGGGGACAACGTCATTTACTCCAAATCTGCCCAGCACCTCTGGACCAGCCTTGAACACAGGTTTGGGCAATCAAATGGTGCTAAATTATATCACATGCGTAAGGAATTATCAGGATTAGTTCAAGGGACTAGTGATATAGCAAGCTATTTTACTAAGCTCAAGCGTTTGTGGGATGAGTTAGACTCATTAAAGTGTGATGTCAAATGTCTGTGCACTTGTGTTTGTGAGGGAAAACAAAAATTGGAAAAATCACTGGAGGATGTGTCACGACCCCAAATCCTAACAGGCAGTGATGGCGCCTATCGTGAAACTAGGCTAGCCAACCATCACCTTACTACACATTTGTTCACTTATAACAGTTCAAAATTATTTAATAAGCATGCAACCATAGTATAAATAATGAAATTAATGTCTTAGCGTTCCCATATTAGCCTAAACAAACCTCCCAAGAACTGGAACCAATAGTCATGAGTATCTAAGAATAAATAAATCTAACTCTGCTAAAACTATAATATATGTCTC